>DWON01010562.1:0-10700 GCA_018251015.1 Phocides pigmalion okeechobee
CTATTTGAGATTGGACGTGGTTGTCCATAGGCTGCAGTGACCACTTAACATCAGGTGGCCTGCATGCTCGTTTCTTAGTCTTTCACAATAAAAAAGACTTCATTGCAAGCGACTAAACTTAAATTTTGGGGACGAAACTGCATGGTAATGTTAATATCATATAAATATGTAGCTGCAAATGTGTATTTACGTACATTTATAAAGCAAATGAAACGAATGCTTGTAAAATGGTAAAAACAACTATCTAATTTGGAGGCTTTGCAACATATAAAGGCTTTTGAACTCTATGCCCATATTAGCCACCTAGTCTCTCCTTTACAGGCAAATGATTATGGTCCTTGATTTTCTTGCAAGCAGTGTAATCACGTCAAAGTACGCATTTTCTATTCCTTTAACATTTGTTTCAAGTGGAGAATTTACATTATAACGTTTATGTACATTATTGTCATTTATAATATGAGTATCAATTAAAAATGTACTTTTTGGAGTTTTGTTTGTATTTTTAGTAGTATTAATTTTCAATAGTATTTATAACGTACGGAAAGAAGATTTTATAAGAAGTAAAACCGAAGCGTTGACAAAAAGCGAAAACTGTTACGTTTTATCTCTGCACAACTGATTGTCCATCTTAGTCTTATATCATGTATATGCATTCTGGCATAATATACATACGTCTACATAAATGTACATAGTAGATAGTATATCAGTATTCAGTATAGGTACTAATACAATCGACTGAAGCTTGTCGAGTTTTACTGATATAGTTTTAACTGTATGCTATTTAATTGTAAAGATATTTTTAAAATTTAATTTCATTAACATAAATAAATATGCATAAAAGTATACATACGCTTTCATTATTATAAGAGATGTCTTTATTTACGGTTTATATTCAAAGATACTCGTACTTAAGGAGTAAACTCAGAGCGAATATGCATATTCCTTGTATGAACCTGAAGTAGCGAAAGAACATTCTAACCATTATTAATCCATCATTGTCCAAATGCTGCGCATGGATCTCCTTTAAAAATGAAAAGGATTCATCTTTACATGGTTAGCCCACCAAGTTGACCAAATACGGATTAGTCGACTTTACACACTTACCCTGGTTTCCCTTCGAAATGCATATTTCTTTCGCCTATTACTCTAAAGATTTCCGTTGTCCGTGGTGAGTCTTTCTTTGATCCTGAGAACTTTCTTTAATCCTGGAAATAACTGATAAATAATTTCTAATACGCAACCACTCCATTGCAAATACATGCCAGGGATTTAGGGACCCTGTATGAGGCGGAATTGTACGATTAAGTCATTGTTATTTGCCGTTATAAGGATTTCGTTCAAATTTCATTTCATAACTTTGCCTCTCCACCCATGTATTTGTCTCATGAGATGCCATAAGAATACCCGTTGATTTATATAAGTACTCGTAACGTCATTTACCAGAATTGCTTACGAGTAGCGACCTATGTGACCTTTGTTTCAAAGCCTTCGCGACCGCAAGAGAAATTTCTTTTTGCGACTTATTTTTGCGGTTATATTATATGCATGTGAATGGTTACGTTCTTCATGGTTATGTGATAATTCTGTATTAGAATTGAAAACAATTTTAATATAAAAAAATATGTTTAGATATTGAAATGAAATCTTATCTGGATTTATGTTGATGGGTAGTTAAAGTGTAGTGAAGCACTACTTCGTTCTCAGACTAAAGGGAGGCATATGATATCCATCCATCTGCCTTTACGTGTCCACTAGTAGACAAAGTCCCCCCCAGGTGCTGCCATTCTGACCGGTTCTATGCCCTCTGCATCCAGTAGTTTCCCGCTATTCTTATGAGGTCGTCGGTCTACTTGGTCGGGGAACGCCCTGTGCTCCTTTTGCCTAGACGTAGTCGCCACTCGAGCACTTTCCTTCCCCATCACTTTTCCGTCCTTCGGGCGTATGATATAGGACTTAAGAAAGAAAAAAAAAAATCTTTCGTCGATTATAAAATTTAGATACACCAATATTATCACCTAAACCATTACCAGAGTGACAATATAATATTAATAAATCTCTTAACGAAAAAAATGCTTTTATTGCTACATACATAAAATAAATAAAAACAAGTAACTTTTTGAAAGGGTTCCTTGTTTAATAAGCGAGGAAGTTGTAAAATAAAATGAGACTTTCTTTTTATTTTTTATCCATTGAAGTTCATCGTAAGCAATTAGTAGTGACAGGCGAAACGACCCTGTTATGAAATTAACGAACTAGGGAACTAAATTTGTCAAAGATAAGATTGAAGAAAAAGTTTCTGATGTAATCAATCTCCCTTTTTTCAGTTTAACCTTTGACAAATCCATTATGCAGGTAATATTATCTGCGACTTGAGAGACGTACACTTAAAGGTAGGAGAACTATAGTACGACCGGGGAGGAACCACCGCTGACCTCATAATCCGTCGTAAAGCATTATTTGTGTTTCGATTTTGAGGTGCGGTTCTCGGCTACACTTTGAAGCGATGACCATCTTAGTGTTCAGGATTAGCAACACATCTACGTTCGATCTCAGATAGAATTTCGGCCGTGTTTGTGGTTTTACGTGGATATCTATGGGCTGTGACTACTTAACGTCAGGTGGTTTGCATGCTCGTTTGCTACTCTTCTCACCTAAAAAACACATATTTCATAAAATGCTAGGTTCCATTTGATGAAATGACTATGTAATAATAATTTACCTTCAGTAACACTACAGGCATATTCAGTGATAGAATAACTTCAAACCCTAAGGAGGGAGATCAATTCCCACTGCAGCGTCAGACTACTCCCGGTCCAATCTTGCTCTAGTTAAATATTCTCGTTCAAGAAACTAGTATATGACGAGCGGTTCAAGACAAATTAACACGATTGCGTGTGGACATTAAAACCTTGTGGGATACACTCAGTTTAACCTACTCAGTCATAAAAAATTCCGTACTCATGGCCTACCTAACATAAGTCCTAGAATAACAACGTGTGTACCATACTTGTGATTCGGTTGGAGAGGTGCGGTTGCCGGCTACACTTTGAAGCGAGGCGATCGTCTTAGTCCAGGAGTAGCAACGTTCGAGCTCAGATAGGACTTCCGTAATGTTTGTGGTTGTACGTGGATGTGTATAGGCTGCGACTACTTAACATCAGGTGGTTTGCATGCTCGTTTGCTTCTCTTCTCACATAAAAAACCGATCGTCCCGTAATTTTTTATATCCCCTTATAATATAAAAATAACTACTTAATAATTTATACAAACTTGAAATTAGCCTCATTGCATTGCCAAACACTGCCCAACAATTCATTTGAAACAATAATAAAGTATAAATATTGTATATAAAAGGTAATATGGATGCATTAAAAATATGCGACTAAATCGTCGTACTTAGTAAATAGTAGTATAATATCTAAAATCACCACAAGTGCATGTCGCATCACGTACAAGGAAGGGTGCCGTAATTGAAACGAACATTCGTAGTCAAAGTTTAAAATGAACAGTACGAATGAAATATTTGTGGATCCCTAGTTTTTAGTAATTTCACTGCACCATTTTATAGTTCACATTTAGCTCCAAATTTTATCTATTTAATACCAATAGGACGGAGAGAGATTTTTAAAGCTAAAATTTTTCACATTTCCACAAATCGCTTGTCCGCAAGAATACTGTATTAACTCTAAAAACGTACTCCTCAGGAGAAGCGATTAAAGTTTTTAACGTACTTTTTTTAGTCGAACTGTATTATTAATTCAGTTAGTGCCAAATTTTGAAATGATACTCTATTCTTCCGGACAAGCGATATACATATGTATGTAGGTACATACGTAATCTCGATTTGCTTCTTTTGTCCTCAGATGAAATGCTTGTCGATGTTAAGAATATATAAACATTTAAAAAAAAATGTTTTTAAGTGCATACAAAATAATTGCTAAATATACTGGAATATTATGGAATACGTACAGTGTACCAGCTCTTTTATAAACTTAATAACGTTATATCAGTTAATAAACTTTTATCACTTTAATTAACAAAATAGTTAAAAACAGCAAATTAAAATTTTAAAACTCGTACAATTTTAGAAGTAAAAACGCGATTAAAACATTTCGATTCATTGTATTTATTTACTTGTAATGTATTAGAAATTTCACAGTAGTGTCGCACGATATATTTTAAATAGTTTAGGTTATTTCATATTTTTTACATATCGATAAAAAGGTTTTTCCTTTTCAGTTTTGCATTAGAACTTTGAACTTTTGAATAAAAATTAACTTTAGTTTAGAATTTGGTTGTAGTCTATAGAAATATTAGTTGCTTTTTATTTCATCGTTTATTTAAATCTATGTTGCCACATACGTTAAAATGGCGTTTAATGTGTATAAATATCATCTGATAGATTGAAAGAGAATCCAAATATTCTATTATAATACTTTATTCACGAAATTCCAAGAACATATAGGAATTCTTTTGTCTGTTAATAAACTTAGAGGTACTTAAACACAAACATTCCAATGATTATAATCGAATATCGCAATCCAAATGTTTATCGCATTATATCCAACATCAATTGTAAAATTACTTCATGTGAGATTCTAGTCACATTGTCACTTTTATTCATTGTGCTAAACAATCGACAGTTTTCAACATTTCCGTTCGTTCACATATTTGTGCAACGTCGAATATCTTTCGAATAAGTAATTCACGGAGCAAAGCACGGTCTTAAGTTAAAACTATCAAGACTCGAATTCGGGTTTTCCTGCGAGGCTGTGGTACATTCGTCTCGTTTTCGCGCGAGGTTGGAGGTATCTGTTGATGTTGCGTCTCTGTCTCACTCGTGGAGGCTTGCGCGGAAAGAGAATGTGGGTAACGAACGACCTTTTGGCGTTACGGGCAAGCAGTGCGGCCCGTGCGTTCACCGGGAGTGGTACATTCGGTTTCGGCTACACTACATCGTTCGGATCATCTGACAGCCTGAAAAAATTACGTAAATATTACAACATTCACGCATCGATTATGAAACGTTTGTAAACGCTATCGTATTGCGGCGCATCCCATTCAAGAATATTTAGCAAGCTAGTGTTAAGACTTCTTAAACTCAGTGACGTTCGCGTTTTGTTTGAATTGTGCGATTCTTGTTTAGGACCTGGTGATTTCATTTATTTCTATATTATATTGATACCCTGTTCCGTGGAGTTTCTTTTGGCTAGCCGTCTTTGTGTATTGTGATTAATTTCTAGAAGATTGGATTGTCACTACTGCTGTTGGTAAGTTCGCTTTCCAATATTGTAAATACTTCAACTTGTTTTTATCTCGCTACTGTATGATTGTAGCTAAGATCTTATTAAGATCTTATTGAAATCCTTAAAAATAAAATTTGATCCATGCACATATTGTAAAAACTTCAGTCATAAATTTATATTTTTTTCTATTTACTCTAGGTATTTTATTTGGTTAATTTCTAAACTTCAAGGATGTGAACGAATGTAATGTTGTAGACGTGTGCAATTAATTTATATCAGCAAGAAAGGAAACTTGTTAAATTTGTTTCATGTATGTAATGGTAAAGGATTCTTATATGTAATCTGCAACGAAAATGCGGTATATTTGAAGTTAAGGCTTATATATATGTATGTGAATTTGTCTGTGGCATCGTAACAATTAAAGTGGTGTACTGTGTATTTAGTTGTTTAAGTAAATTGGTATTTGAGAATGGACGTGGTTGTCCATGGGCTGCCGTGACCATTTAACATCAGGTGGCCTGCATGCCCGTTTATTACCCTTTCATAACAAAAAAATGTGTTACAATTATAGTATAAATATGGTTGAACTAGGGCTCAAATTCTCAACATTTACGTTACTTTGAAATTTGCTTGAAATACTATACAATTTGTGTTGTCAAATTAAGTTCCTATGCATGTGCGTGTATGCACGCCTGCGTGCGTACGTGCGTGCGCGCATGTGCTCGTGCAAGTGCATTGTGTACGTGTGTGTGTGAACGATTGCTTTGTATGTATGTGTTTGTACTAGTGCGTGCAAGTATTAATGTAAAAGAGAGGGATCGGGGGATTTGTTGTAGTTTTTTTTTATAAAGGTTGATAGTCTTTTTTAGTTTACTTTTGTCTACAAAATATTCTTCTCTTTATGCTAAGTGGGTTTACCTTTGAGTGTCATTTTTATTTAAGCCTTTAAGTTTCTAAGTGGTTCTTGTAAAATTTAATTACAGATATAATCTAATTAGCTTTATTGTACAAGATGTGTAATGTGAAAGACAAACAGACACTTGTATTCCACTTATTTGTATTGATCACATATATGAGCATTGAAGGTTAATTAGGTTAATAAGATCCTAATAACTTAATGGACTATGTAGGAGATTTTATGTAGATATATGGTAACGCTGTCACTTACTGGCATTGACATCTCGGTTTAAGGTAACTCGGGCGGAAGTAAAGCTCTTGAATGTAATGAATTTAATTATATCCGAATATCAGGAAATAAAACAAGGGTAATGGAAGTATTTGACTAGAAGGTTTTGTTTATTTCTACAAATAATGAGATAATATAATTCAGATATATTTATATATCTACATACTAGCGACCCGGCCCAGCTTCGATCGAATAATATTTACTTACATTAATTTTCTTTGTTACATTCATCCAGTCATAACTTAATTGCAAAAACTAACAAATAGAAGCATCTATTTTGAACGACGACTATCTATAACAATAATATCAACTAATAGCAATTTACAAAAAAAAAAACTTGGTGCATAATACACCAAAACCTTCCGCAGGAAAACTACCGGTTTTTGAAAACTGTGAGAACATCCGCCCAGTACTTTTTGAATTTATCACGAACAGACAAACAGACGCGACGAAGGACTTTATTTAATAATATTTAGAGAAGAGATATTAGGATTATTTCGTTATAAAGAATTTCATGTTACTTTAAGGTTTATTTTCCTAAAATAATAACTTAAAGTTTAAGTATACAATAAATCAGATTTTTAACTTGGTATTTATCTGCTCAGTACCTTTTATTCTGCAGGTGCCGATAATCAGCGCTGAAAAACAGGTCTCCATATACATAGATGATCGCAATCATTCGAAAATGTTTTCACTTTTATTCTATCTATTTGTAGACTCATAAATAAGGTTTTATGATTATATTTTTGATAAACATGTTAGTTATATTAAAGATGATCGTAGATTTCGCACAATGAAAAAAATAGTTCCGTAAAAATGAAAAATGTATGTATCATTTAGTTGAAATAATATTATTGTAACAACATTTTTTCTTTTCTATTTGTTTTATAGGATATTTTTTATGTTGTAGAATTACCAATTCGGTTAGGACCAAACAGACCTAACCGAATTGGGTTCTGTAGTAAATTCCCAACAGGACTCCTACGTGACGTCGATTACTGATGGGTTGCTATCCCTAAGGACTAAGTTGGAACACCTCGTATAAATTTACTTTACCACATACATTTGGGCGAATAATTATTGAAGGTAGAAACATCTAAAGTTGTAACTTATAAGGCTCACATTCGTAGTTAGTGTCGACCAAACCCGATATAGCAAATTTTAATACAGACCGGTCCGTGAGTAGCTATTTCATATAAACAAATTTTCCCTAATAATATACAAACAAATGCTGTAATTGTAGTTAGGTTGTTAATACATTAAGCACATAATTAAAACCAATAATTAATATGATTTTTTTTTATCTTAGAAGACCAGCGAACTAGAGTGTAAGTTACTTGATATTAAATGGTTCTTACAGTGCATGGACATCCACATACAAAACTGATATACATATAAAGATGTTATTTCTAAGGAATTGGTAATAAAAGCAACCACATCTTTCTAACTATAACACTAGAATTGTTTCACTCCATATAATGTGGACGGCGGTTATAGGAAATAGTACTATGGTTCTTTTACCTATAAATATGGACTATTAGTAATCGTTAGTTCAAGAAGTAAAAGACCAATTAAATAGGTTAAATTAATAGTAGGTAAAACGATCCTTTAATTTTTATAAAGTTCATAAAATACAAAGTTGTTTTAATAAAACTTTGCAACAATCCGCCACTATAAGTATGAAGATATATATTAATTAATATGTGTAATACAGACGTTAAAAATATGCATCGTACCATTATTCATTGATATGGTCCCGGACCTTCAAAGGTTGAGTCCTTGATTCCAACAACTGATACGCATCTCTGATTTTAAAAATTATATGCGTCTTATCAATTAATTCCGCTTTTACTGTGAATTAAAACATCTTTAAGAACTCTGCGATCTTGACAATCCCTCATAGCGCTCTCAAGGGTTTGTAAAACTATCAATTTGCATTTCGCTAACATGGACTATATATAGCCTAACCCCTTGAGAGGAAACTTGTGACAGTAGGAGAGTAATGGATTATTCATCATACGTTCTTTAAAACATGCAACATCCACCGCCCTCCCTCCGACGTAGGACATATACGCATTCAAACAATACAATATATACCCCAGCATACATAATGATACCCCTGCTGCGTGATTCGGTGGAAAATCGTCAGGGTAACTTGACTCAACAATGGTTACGATGTTTATTATGACGTCACGTGTTCTGTAAAGTAGCACCTGATACTCTACTAATCCGTATTGGAACAGCGTAGAATAGCTCCAGTCCTTTTTAAGTTGTGAGTACTCGTGACCGACCCTGGGATATAAGGATTGTTGTAGCCAAATTTGATTATAATAATGCTGCCTGAGAAAATATTTTGATAATCATCTGTCAATTACCTACTTAAGTTAATCGAATGACATAACGAGGATGGCAATAACCATCCTCTAAGAGCGTAATCATAATCATTAACAAAATAACTCGATAAAGTTTTATATTCTCATCTCTGTATTCAGTTTAGAACTATAAAACCGTCTTTATGAGGCTCATGAATTTAATATGACTATATCCAGATATTACACACAAAACAACTTCTGTCGTTACTTTATATGTGTTATTTTTTCTCGTAGATTTTTAATTATCTTCAACAACTTTAAATTTAGGTGTAGTTATTTTTTTTTATTGTGAAAGAGTAAGAAGCGAGTATGCAGGCCCACCTGATGTTAAGTGGTCACTGCAGGCCATGGACATCGACGTCCAATCTCAAATAGAACAGAAGTTCTATTTAAGGATGGACACGGATGCGTACCTACTATTGAGGAATAAGATGGTCGTCTCCAATCATGTGTATCCAGCATCCACACCTCCCCAACTGAAACACAATACATGAAGGACATGTGGCAGGTTACATTAGGTTAGCTTTAGAGTCTTTGTTTTAGGTACATTCTTTGAAGGCATTTTTAGTAGATAATACACAATACGTATTATTTATGAATAACAGACAGGATTAACAGAACAATTAACAAATAGGAATAAGGATCAGATAACGGTTATTGCATTAAAAAAATAAAACAAGGGTCAACAGCAGTTACCCTGTTGTTGCAAGTGTTCATTAGATCTTGGACGGTGACCATTTGCAGACAGTTGGATAATCATTAGTATATAAAAGATTCATGTCTTCTACAAGTTTGACGATTTTTCGTCTCAGTCCTTAAATATATTTTTAAAAATTAAACTTAAAATGTCATCTTGAACCGTGTTTTTGTATAGATATTTACTTAAATTATCGACAAATACAGATAAATTGTTGCTTACAAAATTTAACGCCATCTAAATATGCTTTATGTATAAATCATTTGTATAAGCGGGCAAGACAGGTCGTCCCCAGATACCTAGATCCGGTTCGGCTGCCTTAATTTGCATTTCATTCTTGCTTCGAACTTTTTCGTCCACAAAATTTTATACAATTATATATGTATATGTTATTACACATAAAAAAGTGAAATATATATCCGCAATTGCCATTTTAAAAGCTCAGTGTTGTTGTATTTTCCGTCGGATGTTCTAAAATAATTGGAAAAATATTGAATTGAATCAGACACAATTTTTATATGAAGATGTATAGAAGTACAAAATTTTTATATATAGAAGTACCAGGAGGAAATATAGACTACGTTTTGCTTCAAAAATGTTTAGTATTATTTCATTTAAATGGAAAACTTGTACACTAGATACTTGATAGATAGAATTGTACACGCAGGCGGAACTACGCGCGCTAGCTGATATATAAATAAAGTATAGATTTTTTTATATTTACTTAGTTTTGCCATGTTGCGAATATTAGACACTAATCTTCACACAGACCGCTGTTGTTGCATTTAAAATGAAACGAGTGTTTTTTCACGCAGCATAAAGGATTAGTTCACTCGACTCTTTTATACAAAAAATTACTCAAGAGACTGAACCGGCTGTTAAGTGGACCGTGGACAAGTAACCTTAAATTTGTTAAAGGCAACATAAACTTGAAGCATATATCTGTTTATATATTATTCTAGCGTAACTTACCGCATTATAAGTTTTCTTTCGTACCTGTCTCGCTACGATTATTGTTTTCAGGACCCATTTTTTTATATATACTCGCTTATTCCTTATAGTTTTGTTGTGATTTCAGATAGAACTTCTGCATTGAATGAGGTTACATATATGTTGCAGCATGCAAGCATCAGATCGCCTGCACGCTACTTCACTTTGACCCCGTATAAAAAATCTAATAATATACTACAGGTGCGTCT
>DWON01010563.1:0-10700 GCA_018251015.1 Phocides pigmalion okeechobee
GCTACACTTTGAAGCAAGGCAACTATCTTAGTCCTCAGGAGTAGCAACGTCCCTATGTATGTATGTTCGAGCTCAGATAGGCTTTCAGTCATGTTTGTGTTTGTACAGGGATGTCTATGGGCTGCGACTACTTACCATCAGGTGGTTTGCATGCTCATTTGCTACCCTTTTCACATAAAAGAATGTGAACTGAGAGTTCGGGAAAAAAATTATTATACCTAATAATCCGCCTTGGCATCTCACGGAAAGCAAAATATATACAGTGCAGAGCCGTGTTAACTCTATTAGTTATATATTCTATTGTATATTATATTGTTATAGTTTTCTTTTACTTTGAAATTCACTATGAGACACCAAGTCCTGAAAGCAATGGTAGTGCGTAATGATAATTATAATTTTATTATTCATAAAAATGAGTATTTAACAATGATGTAAGAGTTATTCTTATAAAGCTCTGTCGCTACTCTTTGTTGCAATGTGCCATGAAAACAAATATAATCAAATACCTACATTGTTAATGTAACAAGCCATAGCAAAGCTATTGTTTACGTTTATATAATAGACGTATTTTTAATGCAGTAAAGATAATATTGCTGGTAACCAGGTAGCATAACATTAGGTAGAAAAATACAGATGCATATTTTTTTATTTCATTGTAAGGTATTTACACACACTTAATGAACGTCAAGGGTACAATGTAAAATCAGTACATCGGCTGTTGGCTAAGGTTGACCGGGAGAAAAAAGGCGGCAGAAAAAAACTCTCGACCTCTGTGCATATGTCCATCCGTATATATAAAAGAAGACGGTAACTGACAGATTAGGTATCTGGTAACCCGGATACCAAAGCACAGTCGAAATTACTCAACTTGCAATCCTTAAATACTACTAAGCACTCAGAAATGTTAGAAATTACTAAATTGATAAATCTGTGTTGATTTCTTGTCATGTGACTAAGGTTCATATATAAAATGAGGTTTTAATGGCTTGTGATTTTGAATCTGATTACTACAGATGATGAGATGATGATGAGGCCTTTTATGCAACGAAAACATTAAACAAAATAAATTATTTATAGTACACTTTCTTGATTTTTATTTTAGTTACAACAAAAATCGCAAAGGTCCAGGCATTTTAGTTACAGCTATAGGACATGGTCTCCTGGAACCCTTTCGCTTCATAGTTTATATTGGAAGCTTAGTCCGTTGCGTCACAAAGGCCCACACAGTAAAAGTTTTTAGAAATTCTCGGTCCATTCACGGAAGCGTCAAACGCCCTAGTGTTCAATACTACTGGATGGCGTTCCTACACAGCAATTTTTGCGACATGCTGTTAGGTTGCCTTGGCGTTGCTTTTTCCCGAACCCAAGTTGACACATGACCACGACATATCTTCTGAATGGGATCACGATATTGACGGTGCCTATGATATTACTATAGCCAGGTCGCAAGCAGTGTACACAGAGACCGTCTTTCCTCTTTCACTGAGCCCTCTGTTTATCAGAGGTACATGTAGAGAAACATATCTCGCGAGCTACTCTTCGTCTGATCCCTCCCCATCAAGCATGTCCCGCATTCTAATTCAACTGGTATAGCACTGGGGATCATAGGAAGCACAGCAGAAAGGTAGCCCATCGGGGGTCATCTCATACGTAACTAATGGTATGAGAATACGGCAGTTCTTAGCACGAGCATAGTACATTGTTTAAGTTAGGTTTTATTATAATACGTTTTCAGGTGTTCAATGTTATATTTAGGTTAGATTACTTAATGGGTATTACTTAATTGCTTATCGTTCAAACGATTCAATACTCGCGATACACATTGTTTGTAATGCTGGGAAAATCACTGGCTTGTTTCAATTAATGTTTTTTTATGTGAGTAGAGTAGCAAACGAGCATGCGAATCACCTGATGTTAAGTAATCGCAGCCCATAGACATCTGTACAACACAAACACGACTGAAATCCTATCTGAGCTCAAACTGATACATTGCTACCCCTGAGGACTAAGATGAACGCCTCGCTTCAACGTGTAGTCCGTAATCGCATCTCTTCAACTGAAACACAAGTAACGCTTTACGGTAGATTACGAGGACGGATTATGAGGTATGTAAAAAAATAAACGTAAATAAAAAAGCTTCAGGCCAGACAGCGGAATGACTTGTCAGTTGTACCTATAATTAGATAAGATTTATCATAAATTCAAGCAATTAAGTATTTTATAAAATACTTATACAGATATGCATTATTTTTAATTATACTTGTTCTTTGACTCCATCGTGAAACCATTTTATATTTTTATATATTAATTTGCTTGTACTGTTGATATCTATGTATACATTTTAATGTTTAATTCTTGCCGGTTATATCGTAAAAAAGTAAAATCCCGCGAATTTAATTGAAATGTCTATCTATTATAAGAATACGAGTAGGTTAGTTTAGTTTTCAAATAGAAATTCAATTAAATTTACAAAATGTGGCATTGCTACATTAAATTTTTATACAAATGATTACCTATACGTTAAAATGAAATAAAAAGAGTGTAGTTGCATTCATCCTTATTAAACGGAACTGTATAACGATCACCCCGAAATATTATCTCAACAATCGCATAATACCGGAAACGATCACATGATCAACCATACCAATGTAATTAATTAGTAATATTAAAGTCGCATGTTACCACCATATGGCATACGTAACAACAAATCACTTACTTTGATGATGCCACGATAATTACCTTATAAAAACAATAGGGAGGGTCACGTGGTATGTATTGCGAGATTCATTTAAACTATTTTGTTACTTCACCAGTTATTCTGTAATTGTTATTCTATTGTGTTTATGAGTATTTGATGAAGATACTTGAGGGTTTTGTATTTTTTTTTTATTGTGATAGAGTAAGAAACGGGCATACAGGTCACCTGATTTTAAGTGATCATTGCAGCCCATGGACAACCACGTCCAATCTCAAACAGAACTGAAGTTCTATTTAAGTATGGACGCGGATGCGTTCCTACTTTTGAGGACTAAGATGGTCGCCTCCAATAGTGTGTATTGGAGTGTGTATGCGGTCAGAGTAGCAAACAAGCATGCAAGCCAAGTGACTCTATGTAGTCGGTGCTGCCCATGAACATACGAGTACACATACCACCCAATTAAGGGTCCTGGTTAGAGAATAGTTGTTGCACTTTTAGTATTTTTTAATTTTACAGATAATTTTTTTACAGTTAAGTTTATTTTTAGTTTATGTACCTAGTTTTACAAAATTTTTCAAAGTATAAAATTTTGTTACGGTCAAAAAACGTGTTCCTATAAAGATTATAAGGGAATCGAATTGGTTTAAAAGTTAACATACATAACCCATATTCTTTTTTCATGGTCTAACTGTTTTAGGCTTAATTATAAACATTCGCAGTTAGACGTATAATGTATTTTGACCTAGACGAAAATGATGGCGTGTGTAGCGCGTGCGATATAATCTCACTCGGTCAGGGCGCGGCGCCATCTGTCAAGCAGATGCCGCTGACGTCACGCGAAGCCCCTTCGTAGGGCTTCGCACTCGTATCTCCCCACAACAGCTGACCCATCCTGATTTATTTCCCTTTGCACTTTATGATTTCCTATTTATTTTGCGTTTGTCCAAAAATTTTGAATTATATTTTTATTTGTCTAAGATAAAAAAAAAATCAAAAAATACTTTATTATTGATGAACTGGGCTTCTGTTATCTATAACCTGGATAGTGTTTTAGTGCTCAATACGGAGTCTACGTTTATACATGTGACTTTACCACCGTATTTTAAGCTATTATGATTCAGAATCTACATATGTAGATTACATAAAACAATACGGTTACATAAAACAAATTGTTTCTTAAAACTATATAGTTTTAACAGAACAGTTTTAACAGACTATAATTAGTAATATGAAAAAAAAAAGATTATGCAGCATTTTATTAATTATGTTTAATGGAAGAGATTACGAATTTTCACATAAACTTATTTTAAGAGATCATTTTAAAAAAATAGTTCCTTTACATTTTAAGTTGATTTAGAAATCATTACTGCAGTTAATATTTTTAGGTGAACATGATAAAACAAATCTAGCTCACGGGTCGCAGGGGAAATGTGAAATATTGAAATTAATAGTTATTGAGATATGTGTCAAAAAGAAAAATAGCGTGGAATAATAAAAACGTTATTGTAATGTGATGTTTTTAAAATATTTAAATAATTTACGAGTAACAGGTAATAGATCGTAACCAGACTATTATTGTGATATTAAACTTAATTATCTTCTTAAGCAGGTCAACATCCGGACTGAAGTAGGTCTACAGGATGTTAATTGCATGAATTGTTATCAAAATAATGCATCTGCAATAATAACCTCGTGCGTCGCGCGATTCTTCATTGGTTAGTATTGCCACACTATTTTGTATAAGAATAATGATAAAAAACGCAACTGATTTTGAAAAAAAAACTACGATTAACATAAAATTTAGGTATAACTTATTATAGTACAAAGGATTGCGCACGAATGGAGACGACACTGTCTTCGTGAAAATGTTATACAAGGGATAGTTTTAGTTCTACTTTTCACGACTTACGCTAACAAGGACTGTATATAACACATTTACATTAAAAATAGATACAGATAGCATATGTAATGTGTGATCGTTATGACATATAATTAGATCATCCTTTACTACTTTTGTTTTTTATTTTTATATTTTCATTTAATAATCTTAAATTTAAATTAATTCTAAAAAGCAGTATGCAACACCAACGGTGAAACTAAAAATATAGTTAAATATTGTATAATTAGAACCACAAACGTAAAGGTTTTTGGTCGGAAGAATAATTATTCAGCGTTTAATTCAGTCATATATTAAAAAAAAGTAAAATCAAAAGTAATTTAAAACATAGTGAATCTAAAAATAAAATATAACATTTTTATACCCACTTTTTTGGCAATAATATGAATATAGAGCGTAAATATTTATATTATTTTACATTAGCAACACTTATTCTAGAACCGTTACAAGGGCGCAAAGATCACAGTAATTTTATATCTATTTATAGTTGGTAACGTGGACATGGTAACAGGTAATATAGGAGGCCAAAAACTATACTATGTACCTATGTATGTTGCCTGATTATTTATGTAAGCGAAATAATATGAAAATGCAGTATTTTTGTACAATGAAATATTTAAAGTCATTGACACTAATACTCTTGTTATGTATTTGAAATCTGTCAGAATTTGTTTACTTTTTATATCCTGTTAATACAAAAACACCTCAAACTTAAAGTAAGATGTTTGTTACAGATTTTTTTACTAATTTTGCTATTTTTGACTTTAGTTAATCCCGCCATTAAAATAACATTAAATAGTTTTTTTATTACCAAAACGAAATTACTTGTTTACTATTAACGCATGGAACACAATCTTATCGATTTGGCAAGATCAATGTGAGCAATGTAAGTAATAGGCATCCACGTTCGTTATTATAGATGAAAAAGATTTTCTGTTATTTCGGAATCCATATGTGGATGAGCTCTGCTTTAAAACTTGCGTACTTAATAAGATTTCAGGTTGGCAGTTGAAAAGGCTATGACAGAACGTAGAGGTAATCTTCAGTAAATGACTTTGGCGATATAAAGTTGTACATAATCATGAAAATGTTGAAGGGAATTATTAACTTGTGTCCGCAAAAAATTAAAATGTCTGGTATATTTGTTTCGCCATTTATCTGTTAATTTGAGATTCCATATAATTTAAATCAGTTAAGTTTTTCCGCCGATCTAAATTAAGAGGGGCCGTATCAAGATTGTTTCGCAGGAATTCGCAAAGGTTACCTTGGATGTATTTTAAAATTCGTGGGATTTAGGTATTCCCCAATGCCGTATACGTCTAGTATCAGGTGTAAATCCAGACAAATGTGATGTTAGATTAAAGAGCCAGACAAAAGACACGCCCGAAAACACACATATAAGGTTACTCTTCTTTTATTCAATTTCTGTGTTCACGAGCCCATTGTAAACAAGATCTTCGATTCCTGAGTTTACCACTTATTGGTGGTACACAAATCAGCTATTGGGAATATAGATCAATTGATCAACATTTAATATCCTTGGATAGCGGTGCAGTTTCTCACCAATAACTTCATGGTAATTTCCGTTTAATAGTAATTTGTATATAAAGATTTGGCTTGCTGGGGCCGGCCGTTCATTGCATGTACCAAGGTGATAATTGGAAATTTGAATGGGATTACATTTTCTTCTGCTCCTTTCTTCCCTCCCTAATTTTTTGGTGGGAGCACAAAGGTTCCGACCAGTTTCCCCGATGTTCGTCGGGTTATCCTTACTGATTGATGCCCTGACTCGTAATGTCTTCGTGACGTCTTCTTTAATATTTTAATGGACATCATAATTTTTCTATGGTCTTAGTTTAGTAGTTTCCTGTCTTGAAGTATTTCAAGAAAATTTCTCTAATGCGTATTTAATAGCGCTAATTCGATATTGCGTTTGTTTAAAATGAAGGTTGGTTAAGATTTGATGTGTGTCACTAAACATTTTGTTGTGTTGAGTTTTGTAGTGAGTAATAGCTTTATTAATGACCGAATGCTTATTGCTAATTACTGCTGTTGCGATTATTTTCTCTTATGTTATGTTTGGCTGAGTTTCGTAGATGTGTACATAGAATTTAAGGTAGCTTTACCTCTCTTCTACAAAACTAAACAAAAGTTCTGGTACATACATAGCGGGAGTAACTTTTTAAATGCCAGAAGTTGTAATCACTATGTAGGTCATAGGCTAAGACATATAATTAAGGCAGGATAACGGGGGCCACATCAATTGTAGGTAGAGAGGTATGTTGATCTATTGTATCCATTTTGGAAGCGTCTCATTTGAGGTCTCAGTTAATTGCCAGCCAATCACAACGACATAGTGTTGTTATAATAAATAATGGTTGAATAAAATTTTGTAAAAGTAGTAATTGTCATTTCACGAAAACACAATTCCATATGCATCGTTTAAAGACTCGTCTTCGTACTAACCCTCCCCATAATTTCTCAGACTAAACATTTAACGAAAGATTTTTTTATTTAATTTTTCATCTTCGTGTTAACTGTCAATTAACATCTAAGTTAAAGAGTTTAACATAAGAAAAAAATCCTTTTGTATTAATTTTCGGTTCCCAACCGTACCTTGATGTAGTTGTAATAGACAGAAATTAAGTGATTTATAAATATATATTAATTTAAAGGTTAATGAATTTGTACAGGTTATTTATAACTACATACCAAAACAAGATGAAGATTCGATCCAAAAACGTTGTCAAAGCGTCCTTAATCAAAAGTTTGATTTTTTTTTCATTTTTTTAATTCTGTAGGATATTCACAAGTACTTTTTTTCGAAATTGAGAAACTTGAGAAGATTAGAGAAAATTGAGAAACGAAATTGAGTTTGCGTGCGTTCGCCACGTCGCCCGTAAAAACAATGAGATCTATACGAAACATGTCACAACTGTAGGTGATTCATAGACTAAATATAGATTTTAAAAATCTTAAAAAATATTTGCAAATGCTTCGTTGTGATTTAAAAGGACTAACTGGACGTAATATATCTGAATTTAGTTTCTTATTTGCATATATCTAACAGAGTGTCAAGGTGCGTATTTTGTATTTGAACTCCGAATCTCCAGACTGATCATCTAAATCATACCATTGGAATATCATGCTTATATAAAAGGATGCAAAACATCGTTAAAGTTATTCTACTACTAATTTAAAGAACGCAGATATTCTGTAATGTTATATTCTGTAATGTAAATTAGACGGGGTTACAAATTAGTTTTTCTGTGCCTGAGTTTGACAAAATTATGTTTAAAACGTTCGTTGGAACGTTTCTTGTTCGAGTGGGTACTATCGCTATTGTCGTTTCTAGCGCGGAGCAATTATAGCACCTCAATTGCAAGGTGTGATTGGCAGCTCACTTAGATTTGAGGCTACCATCTTAATTCTCAGGAGTACTAATACACTTCAGATCTACTTTAAGTGTCACTCCTATTTTATAAATAGTGGATTATTGGGTAGGTATCAATAGGAATACATGCTCGTTTGTTACTTCGATTACATAAAAAAAATTCGTCGTAAATATCTATGCATTACAATACGTTACTATTAGACAAATATTTTTGCTTAGTAACAGTGCCGCGTTACCGAGTTCCACTTTATAATATGGCACACATACTTTCATGAGGGGTTTCAACTCAGTGTTCGCAGGTGGTCGTGGTGGAATTAAAATTATATTAGTACTTCTATCTTTTTCATAAAATAGAAGTACCAAACGAACATGCAGGTCATCACACGGAGAGTAGTCACTGACGTCATTGAACATCTGTAAACAAATCCAAAAGGAATTAGAGTCACCACTTGAATTCGGTTACAGATGCATTGCGACCACTGAGGAGGAGGGTATCATATTTAATTGAGCCAGCAATCACTTTCTTCCGAAATGTAAGGGAGCTTCACGCTAAAAATAGATGTGGCGATGGTACCTCCCCGTCGAACTGTTAAATCTATAGTGGTTACTGAACATTAAGCATACTATAAATTACGTCTTCTTTATGACAAATCCACTTTCTTTAAGCTATTCTCATCATAAAAATTAATTCCCGCTATGATTTGGAATTCTCAAAAAATAGGGATATCGAACAGCGATACGCCAGTATTAAAACTCCGACTTTTTACATAGGTGTCCAGGCTTAGAATTTTATCCATCTCTTATTACACCTCATCCACCTCCAATTTTTAGGAAATGTGAGTACAGGCAGTCCTCGTACTTACGGCATGTTATGTTCTCGAAATACGCGACGTAAATCGAAACGATGTAAGTCGAGACATAATTTTCTACTTCTATCCTCTATATTAATTCTACTCACGACAAGTGAATTCTCGTATGCCAGAAATCGAAACATTTGACGTATGTTTGAGGAATAGTGTTAAAATAATGTTCGACATAACTTGAAACAACGTAAATCGAAACGACGTAAGTCGAGGGTTCCTGTATTACAATTTAATCAAGGTAAACATTTTGAAGCAATCTCCATGCCTGACAATTCTTCGTAAAATTCTAAAAGAACGTATGTACATATATGTACAGTTGTTGTTTTCAAAATTTGTTTATTTACATACTTGAAAGTTACTAAACGCTGAAGATTAATTAAGCGATTATATTCCAAATAAAAAATAAATGTAAATAACAGTTTAAATTAATTTAATTTTAAAAATATTGATAGTACGTACTTATATGTTTGTTTAATCTACGTTTTATTATTTCATGTTTGTTATTTTTATGTCGATGTTTATGTAGTTAGTTAAATACACGTGTAACGTTAAATTTAAATGGTTTGTTATTTTAGAAATAAAATGTATTCTTGAATGCTTCATCAGGTTACAAAGATGAATAAGAGATCAATTTTATCTATTGCTCTGAATAGCTCTTTCCTAAGACAAGGAATTTATTTTTAAAACGCAAACAAGAGTTTTCATTCGAAGCCAGTAATACAATACAAGTTTTCTATTGCAAATAGTTGTAAGATTAAGTAATAGTCTAACTTTTACCCGTTTTTAATTGAATTATTGTTTTCTATTTAAAAAATAGTTATTGGTGCGTCTTGGAAGTAGACCGGCTTGTGTGGCGTGACGACAAACTGCATCTTGTTTTTCTATATCGTCATGCTCACTGCTACTTTTTAATTAGTTGTCTTGTGTTTATATTCTGTATAAAAAATATTGTAATAAGTATATATATCAGCGATACTATGTTTATAAATTTTACTCTATATTTACTTTTTGGTTTACTTTAGTTATTTTTTTTTTCAATGATCATATATTTCGATGTTTTATGTATGTATGGGTCTCATGCGACGACCAATTTTTTCAACCGTTACGTAAAACTTATTATAAGCAACACATTTGCACAATTTTGACTTATACCCTAAGGTTTACAAAAATAACAATTAAAAACTATAAATTACCATATCTTATGGCTAATAAACTTACTACAGTTTTGCTTGATTGGTCAAGCAAAACGTAGTATTACAATAAGCACGAATTCTCCAAAATTAACATTTTTTATGTCACAAAAAAATCTAAAACGACAACAAAACAGTTTTTCTGAAGTGTTAACATTTTAGTCACGCTTGTTTTTTTAACGTCTATTAAGAAAAAAATAAGGAAGCAACTAGTTTATTATAACTATTAGTCCTAGCTCGACCGTAATGACCGTTTTTATTGCTTCACTGAACACTATATAAGGTAGTTAGTATAACAACGAATTACCACTCCTCGATTATCCGAGTTTGTTAGTCTGAAGCAATAGAATGTAGTTTTTTATAATACTAATATTTACTCTTAAAAAATTATAAATAATATATGATAGAAATACATAAATATACAGTAAAATTTTAAAATAACACATTAAATAAACAACGCGGTAAAAAATAAATATCTATCATTCACAGGTTGTTTAATGTTTCACTTAAATTTATAGTTTGTCTTCTTTTATGTATTTGTGTAACTAAATAACTTGTGTAACTATTGTGTATTGTGTAACTAAAGGTGGTAGAGCCGATAGAGCTCGCCCGGGGCGGCACCACCGCCACCCTCATAACCCGCCGTAAAGCAACATGT
>DWON01010564.1:0-10700 GCA_018251015.1 Phocides pigmalion okeechobee
TCCGCGTCCATCCTTAAATAGAACTTCTGTTCTATTTGAGATTGGACGTGGTTGTTCATGGGCTGCAGTGACCTCTTAACATCAGGTGGCCTGTAGCCCGTTTCTTACTCTTTCACAATAAAAAAAAATTGCTTCATGTCTTGAAATTTGCCATGGATCAATATTTTAAGCACATATAAAGGAAATTTTTTTAGTTACATCACATTTAAAAAAATATATAAACTTATACGGAACGCTCGGTGCGCGAGTTCGACTCGCACTTACCCGGTTTTTTAATGTAGGATAGAGTAAAAATACTTCTGCATGAATGAATGTATTGGTCGTTTTCGTGAGAATAGCCGTTGGACGTTGTAATAGTCGTCGATGAAACACATTAGTGACTTAGAAAACATGTGACTTATTTTTAGAAACATTTGGATGTTCAATAACCAATAAGAATAACAATTATTATAACAATTTCAAATACTTCCATGGAGTTACCAAGGAAACGAATGAAATTTTGTATTTGTTTACCGTCAAATATTAATGGTGCGTTCAGGAATTTTCTTAGAACAGTATAGACATAAAATCATTTGTACATAAAATAAGTTTTCATAATAAACTAAAGTAGAAGTAAAATAAAACAGTAAATAACAAACAAAAAAATAAAAAGGCATGGTTAAATATGCTTAAAACACGGTCGTTTAATTTTCCATAGTCTAAGCTATCTTCGTTGTTTAATATTCACTTTTTGAACGCCTCCAATTTGACAGATACGAACCGTTTATATGGAAGAATAAAGTTGTTGCTTTTACTATGTTCCTAGGAATTTCTTCGTATTTCTCACCTTTTAAACCTTCCCTGGACTTTCACATATAATTCAAGACCAAATTAACAAAATCGGTTCAGCCGTTCTCGAATTTTAGCGCGCTACATTTAGCAATTCATTTTTATATACATACTAGCAGTACCCTGCGCGCGTTACTACGCAACTAATTAAAATAAATTTGAAGGAAAGACATTACACAAAAATTCAATTCATTTTATTGATTTTGTTTTGTTGATTTTGGTCGTACCAACTCAGAAACTTTCGTGGGCTCATGCACTACAACTTTGCTAAAGATCATCGCATGATCAAATGCATAGTTTACAAAGGACATACAGACAAACATTCATTTTTATATATAAGAAGATATAAGATTTAAAAACTGCGTTGAGCTTTCATTTACTATCATTTACGAACTATGTCACGGACGACCAGTGGGCGTTGGTACCGTAATTTATCTTGTGTCACGACCGACCCCCTAATCCATTTTAGAAGCAATCATATTTACTTATTTACACAGTAATCAATGTTATCATGATTGGGCAAGTATGTAAATAAAACTCCCGACTTTGATGGTTTTAGAATAAAAGTAACTACTAAAGAAAACCAATCTATACATATGTATATCTATACATATAATAAAACTGTAAGAGACCGCTGTCTGTACATGGCAAATATATTTAAAAAATCATAATGGGGTGCCTTTATATTTGCAAGAGAACCCCAAATAATGTTTTTTCGTTTTGTCTGTTTGTCTATATATTTGTGCACGTTAATCTCAGAAACGGCTTATCCGATTTGAATGCAGTTCACAGGATTATTGATGGGCTTCACTTAACATTTAGTGTTTTTTTTCATTAAAATTGGTTAACAAATAAAGAAGTTATGTCAATTTATTTTACACGTGAACTAAGTCGCAAACAAAAGGTCGTAAAATAAATATATTTGTTTATTATAATTATAATAATATGTACATAAAAAAGTAAAGGTGGTAGAGCCGTTAGAGCTCGTCCGTGGCGGCATCTCCGCCAACCTCATAACTCGCCGTAAAACAAGGTGTTCTTTATGTATTGTGTTTCAGTCGTGGAGGTGTGGTTGCTGGATACACATTGTTGGAGGCGACCATCTTAGTCCTCAAGAGTAGGAACGCCTCCGCGTCCATCCTTAAATAGAACTTCTGTTCTATTTGAGATTGGACCTGGTTGTCCACGGGCTGCAGTGACCACTTAACATCAGGTGGCCTGCATGCCCGTTTCATACTCTTTCACAATAAAAAAAAATATTTTTTATTGTTTTAGCGATATTTTAATACGAGCACACACAAATTAACCAAATATTTTAATGCATAGGTCTTGAGCATATTGTCAATGTATTTATATGTTTTCTTTGTGAATACAATACAAAAAATATGAATATTCGTGTCATGAGTCATCGATTTAATTTTACTATTTTTAAGATTTTTTCTATCTGTATGTCTTTTTATAACTCAAGAATGGCTTGATCAAAATTGGTAACATTACAGCGGACAAGATGTAAGTGTCGCCAGTAAAATAATTTAAACACAGATTATGGTAACCAACATACATTTAATTTTTTTGTTTACTACTAATTATTATTATTAATTTTCAAAATGCCTAATAATGTCAGCCAAAATAGTGTCAGGGCAATAGCTAGTCGACAAAATGAATTAAATACCCATTTGACGCGTAAAAGAAATGTCCAAGTTATGGTTAAGGTTCTCTGAAGATTCAATAGACCTTCGATAGCCCCTACTTCACAATCGTAAATCATCTAATTCTGTAGTTGACAACTCTTGACCTCACACACATTGTGTTGCAAGTTGGTCGCATGTGTGGAATTGATTTATGTCGCAGTAATATCGTTGAAGTCGATCCGAGTAATGTTATTGAAGACGATTTCAATGAAGTCAATTTCTATTGCAGCGACTCGTTCCCACGCAAGTGGCTGCAAGCGTTTATTTGACTTGCTTTTTGTTTCTTTCTGAATCAAACTTTGTAATCAGAATTTTGATTGGTCTACAACTATAGTTTGACCGGGGAGGTACCACAGACGCTCTTATAATCCGCCGTAAAACAACATTTGTGCTTCGGTTACCACTTTCCTTGCGGCTACAATACTGCTGTGTAATCATTAGCGGGACGCGCTTACGGCTCCTACAAACCTGTGTTGTACTGGCAAATTTGTATGGATTACGAACGAACAAAAATGCTGTTTTAAAGTAGGCGCTACAAGACTAGGGGCGGACATTACGTCTGTTTATTCGTAGATGATATACAGATGCTAAAAAATACAAAATTTTCGTAAATTGTCGGTATATCTTCAGTCTAATAAATAAACTCCAGTTTAGGACCGCCTCCCGCAATAATTAAGGTGTTGCGGTTGCCGGTTACACTTAAAAGTGAGGCGACCATCTCACTCCCCAAGAGTAGCAACGCGTCTGGGTACGAGATCAGATAGAACTAAAGTCCTTTCTGAGGTTGTATGTGATTGATTATTCAGGCTATGCTTTTATTATAATTACTTTTTACGTGTTCCATGTTACATTTTTAATTATTAATATTGTAATAAAGGATCTAAATATAAATACTTCGTAAAAGCTTCACGAAATTTAACGTCATTTAACTTTGAAGCCTGAAACTTGTTTTAAATTTCTTGCTCTACGACTTGTTACTTTAAGCCTTGTTTTCAACACTTTCACTGCGACGCTCATGTATTACATTAAGCTAGGATTGCGGGAGGCGGCATTAAACTGGAGCTCTTTTCTCTACACTAGTGATACGCCGACAATTTACACAAGTATTGTATTTTTTAGCATCAGTGAATACACAGACGTAATGTCCGCCTTCAGTCTTGTACCACCGACGTGAATACAGCACTTGTGTTTGCCCGTAAGTTGTACAGATCTGTACGTACACGACAGGTATGTACAAGCCGTAATGCGTTACGCCAAGTACACATCAGTCTTGTAGGCAAGAGAAGTGTTAAATGTGTTTTCATTTGTTTTTATAATAGTGCTGGTACTGGTTTAGTCCACTGCAGGTTCATTTGCGTCGATAGATACTAATGACACTTTTTTTAATCAAGACCAGTCTTCGGTCGAATGAGAAATTCTAGCTTTTTTATTAATGTAACGGTATGTTTTGTAGATATACCAAAGTCGATTATTGATTTATTATCACTTGCACTAAGTATAACAGGAAATCCACGTGAGTTATGTAACCATTTCATAAATTATATAAAAGAGTATAGACTAACAGAACGAGAGATCAACGGACAGACGAAACTGTTGAGACTACAATACTGAAATTTTGCAGATAGGTTCTTCATATAGGAAAAGTGGAATTTTAAGAATTCCACCCCAAGGTGGTAAAACAGGGGCTGTAAGTTTGCATAAAACGGTTTGCAAAAGGGTGAAATAGATGATCTTCTTATGTTGTAATATCGACTTCTGCGTAAGCAAAGCCTTGGGTAGACGCTATTAAATAATACTTACATATTTCTTCTTGTATGTACATCAATTTTGAGTTGATTGCGATCGCTATTCAAGGCGGGAATGCGGCCGGCATGGACAGACACCATGCCGCGTGGCCACGGACTCTTTAGATTTTTTAGGTTAGGTAAATCTAACGTGAATTACTTTAAAAGTAATTATAATAAGTAATTACTTTCGAGTATTTCATTTAAGATTATAATAAGTAATTACTTTTAAAGTTAATAAATTTGTGAATTTTAAGTTGGGGAGTGTTTATTATTTAAAACTTGCTATATTTCTCTAAGTGTGATAGCACATACTTTGTTACTATAGCGTAAGCGTTTTAAAAGATGGGAGAACAATAGTGCGACCGGGGAGATACTACTGCCCTCACAATCCGTCGTAAAGCATTACTTGTATTACGGTTGGAGAAGTGCGGTTGCCGGCTACACTTTGAAGCGAGTCGACCATCTTAGTCCTCAGAAGTAGCAACGTATCTGCGTTCGAGCCCAGATAGGATTTCAGTCGTGTTCGTGATTGTACGTGGATGTTTATGGGCTGCGACTACTTGACATCAGGTGGTTTGCATGCTTGTTTGCTACACTTCTCATATAAAAAATCTCTAAGTGCTTTCTAACTCTACTTTGTTACTATAGCGTAAGTTTTAAATTGATTACTTCACTAGACATAATGGAGAGTCAAATAATAAAATAATCAAAACAAACCACTTGAATCTATTATTGAGATAACTAAAATAATTTGCTAACAGGAAAGGATATAAATATAAACTATCGACGTGTTAGCAACAGCACATCGTATCTTTTTCAATCAAGATAGTACATAACAATTTACGAGATCGCTTACTATTAAATCTCATCTTGCACAATATTTCTCTGCTAGCAACGAGATAATGCAAACAGGTTTAGTTAGATATCAAAGCGATGGTGTCTATTGCATGGTACAATGACTTAGCTTAGCATATGTATCTATGTAATACCAGTTGTTTGCGAAAGGACCAGTGTATATTAATGTATGCTTAATGTTAAGATAATTCCTGTCTCTCACAGGGAGAGTCCGAGGTTAAAATCCCCGGCAAAAGAACATCATATCATATATATGTCAAAATTTGGCACTAACTGAATTAATGATACAGTTCAACTAAAAAAGTACGTTAAAAACTTTAACCGCTTCTCCTGAAAAGTACGAGTACGTTTTTAGAGTTAATACAGTATTTTTGCGGACAAGCGATATACAACTTATATTATAAATTGTGTCTAAATGGTAGGAGAAGTATAGTTCGACCGGGAAGGTATCACCGCCGCTCTCATACTCCGCCGTAAAGCATTAATTGTGTTTCGGTTGAAGAGCTGCGATTGCCGGCTACACTTTGAAGCGAGGCGACCATCTTAGTCCTCAGGAGTAGCAACGTATCTATTTTCGAGCTCAGATAGAATTTCGGTCGTCTTTGTGGTTTTACGTGCATGTCTATGGGCGACTACTTAAAATAATGTGATTTTCATTATTGTTTGTTGCTCTTTTTACATAAAAAAAAACTATTTTAGCCGTGACCATTACCTATCTGAATTGGTCAAGACACAAGTCAGTGACCAACTCGATCGTCAGCTGTTTCCATACCAACAAGAGCCTCCGACAAGATTTAACGACTACCTTTAATCAATCGACCTACTACATTGCTCTCCAGAACACATATTTTTTTACCATTTGTAATCACCCATCCTATTTCCGACTTCTTTCGTGGTTGCTTCACTTGTAAATCGTATACAATCCCGCGCCACGAGGCCACGCGCTTAAGCGCGCGTAACCGTATCAAGCGTTATCTTATCATACAAACAAATCCCTATTGTTCGTCATATTACACAGAGACAAGCAAGATAAAATCGGTTGGTACATTGCATTTGATGCCCGGAAACGGTAAACAAGACGAAGAAAAATGAGGTAGCCACGGCCTATGTAGAATGGCTAAAGTGGATTTATAAGTATACAAGTACTACTTTACATAACTTTTATTTACTCGTATATATGTATTTATTTACTCTGTAGCCACAATGGTTTGTTTTTTTATATCTTATGAGAATCAGAATCATTATTGACCTATAAATGTGTACGTAATAAGCACATAGTTCCTTTTAGTATGAGATGCGTTGGTGCATATACCAACATGTTGTTGGCCTAATGTGGATCGTGAGACTTGATATGTCTCCAAGCACAGGTCATCATTTTCGTCTCAATTTGAGGTGGAGTGGATTGGGGTATGTTCCAAAACTTTGGTCCATTGTGTCCGTTAGATTTGAAACATCTTTGAATATTTCAAGGACGATTCCCGGATACAGGTTAGTTCATGATTGTCTTCTTCTTCATTAAAGCAAGTGATAATATGCTAATACAATCATAATTTTGAAAATTAATACTACGGGCGTACTAAGGGTTCCAAAAATTCACCCCCGTGCAAGTAGGCTTAATCTTACCACTAGGCTATAACCGTCTAAGATTAGAACGATTACCCCATAACCTTGAAAAACTAGAGATTGGTGCCAATGAATTGAACCCTGGACCACCGGTATAGGAAACCGAAATCTTATCACTGGACTATCACGGCTTATGGTCAAAACAAGTTTTAACTGATAACAACAAAATTTTGTATCGTGTTATTTTATTGCTACAGTTTGGTTCCATGTAAAAATAAATTATTTCCGATATTGCTATCAAAATATAATATAATAAAAATGTGTAATTTCATTGAAGTACCTTGTACTTATCGAAATAATACCAAAGTAATGAAGTATGAAACTGCAGTAAAACGTTGCATAAGAAATAAAATATATTTGCATCGATGTTACTTGTAAGAGTAATCTCTATCTAAGAATAGATTCCTAGGGACCAGGGAAAAGTCCCTACTTTTATATAAAAATGAAACGTGGTTCGTTTGTTTCAGTTACTTTAACATGAAAACTGATTTTATTTACCTCAAATTTTGTATATATGTACATTTACTGTACCTCTGATCTCATTGCCGTGATATGTAGAATATGTATTCACGGTTTTCTCCGAACTGAAAAATAACTATAAGCAAAATAACTGAGTAACTAAGTAAACTAACTAACAAAGTCTATATTTTGAAATGACTTTTTAACAATGTGAAATACCTTAAAAATAATTATAATATAAACCTAACCTAAACAATCTAAAAAAGGGTCCGTGTACATGCGACATGGTGCCAAGAATGCAGACTAAATTCCCTTGTTGAATAGTAGTCGCAGTACTCTACGCGTAACATGAACCAGAATATATTTTTAATAAGTATACAGTTTGGTGAAGGTTCTAAGCTTGTATTCCGAGGGCAAAGATTAAGGCTAACTTAAAATAAGCAAGCAAATATCCGATAGTAAGTGGTTATCGGGGACATTATATTTGGGTGATTGCAACACTGAGCTGTTGCAAAACTTAAGGCAGTTTACGTTTCTTGTCGAAAAATATCACAGAACGTGTAATGTGTAAATTATACTCATAATTACCATAATCTATTACTCATACTTTTTTGTAATGTGATCATCTTTCAAATGTCCATAAATCAATAATTAATTACTTATTTACTATTAATATTTATTTTTATAGAAACCTGCGCTTTACATGGTTATAAGTAAGGTAAGGCTCAAATATTAATTGGTCAAAATAAATGAAATAAGATCCAAATAAAAATGTTACGTGTAAATATTAATATTTTATGATTTTATCTACAAAGAAACTTTAAGATGCATTATAGATTACGATTGTGGTAAGTATTAAAATTAGATAGCTTATTTAATTGAAATGTAGATTATCATTGCGGCGCGATTAACGTAAATTATGATTTACAAAAAATGTCTTGTTCTAATATGTTTGAGAAAAGCAAATTTTGAAAAAATACGCATTTAAATAATGCGTATACACACTAATAAGATAGACGCATAAATATACGCATGCATAGAGACGCACGCAGTGACACGGGTAAACATACAAAAACGCACGATTATAGTTATGCAAACACGCAGGCACGTACGTAAACACGCTTGTACGCAACTAGACAAGCATGCACGCACGCAAGTTTTCCAGCACGCACTGAACCAGCACCCGTAGGCTTGCTTGCAGCATGCACGAACACACGCAAGTACACAGACACTTACGCACACTTAGAACATTAGCATGACCGCCTATTGAAAAAATAATGTAACCAGTTCCAAGGTTCGAAACAAGACAAGGGAAAAGATCAATCCGGCCATGATTCTGAATGATCGAGATGTCTGTCACTGATTAAGGGTTTACGTCCACTGGAACGAATTTATGATACTTACGGCCCTTTATGAAGAATAATTCATATTTTATTTAGCGCAAGTCATTCCCAGTCTGCGTTTACTGCCAGTACGTTTAATATATTTTCTTACGCAATGCTTTAAAATAATGGTTGACTGTTTAAATTGCAGAGGTACATAAATTACGAATGGAAACCTTTACGATCTACGTTGGGGTTTAATTATTACGTTTTCACTGTGAAGATGTGCCCTACGGATTTGCCTGTATTGAAAATTTGACATATTTATTAAAATGTTTATTTAAGTTGTACCCGCTTTATTATTTTATGCCTCAAGTGTTTATTTTAGTTTGGCCGCTTAATGTAGTGTTTAGCAGTAAAACCGTGACCGTGAGCCAAGCATTGGTTCGTTATCGTGATTACCTGGTACATAGTGAAATGTATAAATTCAGTGACGATATTAGTTTAAAATTATGTGTTTATTTCAATATGTCAGAAGCTTCAAAATAAATCTTAATTCGCTGACACAGTGATACAAAGTTGCCTTGGAATATATAAAAGTACTCATGCTTGATTTCTTTCCAGACGTCATAATCTCGAAAAGTATCAGGTCTCAAACCATTTTTTCTAGCTTTCGATGATTCGGTGTTTTGATAAAAACCTGAAAAATTTCAATTTTACTTCATTTATTTATATTGAAATCATAGAGAACGAAGACAGATTAAAAATGAAAGGTTTCCTCAGCTTGTGGCATATTTTTTATTTTTCCTAGATCTGTGTTATTTTAACCCAGTCATCATTACACAGATAAAATATTTTCACTGACAAAAAGTTTGTTTTTGTTAAATTTTAACAGTTGCACGTTAAATGAGGCATCTGAAATGAAATTGTCCAATTACAACGATAACGCGGCTGTCACGCTAATTGATTTACGACGTTGATTTATTTTACATTACAACTTGTGTGCTGCAAGCACTTGCGTCACACACGACGTTACACTATAAGCTAATAGCGGATGCAGAATTATTGAAATTAAATGTATTGAAATTGAAAAGTCTTGAAGGCTTGAAATTTAGCATTATGCATATTTCTTTTTATTCGAAAAATATGAAATAAACAGTTTTTTTTTTAATATTGGATTTTTTATTTATTCAATAATTTTAATAAATAGAAATATATTATATTAAATTAAAGGGAGATTTAAAAATCTACTATGCCACCTTCTACTTTAATCAATTATGCTCAGAGAATTTTCAGGATTTTTTGGGAATTGTCAAGCCGTTTCGGAGGACAAGAATCAGGAACAGTTTGTAGTTTATATAATAAACAAATTGTTGATAGCGTGTACCCGTTACATAGTTAAATACATAAATTTTACGCGATAATATTAGTTTAATATATGATAATATGGCTATGTACTACTTAAATTAGATAAGTCGCGACCGAAAGTACCAATATATAGTAATTGTGTCCATTAAAATATTTTTAGCAATTGTTCCTGTACAAAAATAAAGTACTTTAGCTTTTCGGCAATAAAAAAATATATATATTACCAAATCATAAAGAACAAGTAGTTACATTTTATCTGTATACCTATACGAATCTTCTAGCCAATTATTATTTCTGGCTAAGATTATTTTTGTATGAGCACAAAATCACGCAAACAACAATTAAGTTATGACACATAATTTCAGAACTCACATGTTCTTGTTAAAGAGTTGTTCTAAAATTCTGACAAAATTTCAGAAGTTACATGTTTTTGTTAAAGATTTGCTCTGAAATTTTGACTAATCTGTCACATCTCGCAGTGAGACACGAGGTCAACGTCGCGTGACGCGCTCAATTTTATGAGAAGAATTGACACAACATCTGTCACAGACCTTCACGTTATTGCTCGAAATTGACGTAAATGTATGTTCCGTTGTTTGTACTTGGGTCAAGTTCCCAATTACCTCACAGATACCAAGTACAGAAAAGGAATACACGAGACACGAGACGATTATAAAACAAGAAACAAAATTTTGTTATACTATATTACGGGTACTCTTTTTTTATAATGAAAGAGTAAGAAACGGGCATGCAGGCCACCTGATGTT
>DWON01010565.1:0-10700 GCA_018251015.1 Phocides pigmalion okeechobee
AAGGAAGTTTTACTTTGTGTTGTTTTGTTTGCAAATTGTTGGAATTTTACAATTACAAATTTCCAATTGTACCCTGATTTTATAAATCCTTACTATTACATATAAATTAAATATTGTCCATTTATATATTCATGATTCATTTACGCTTAAACCACTAATTTTATTTTACTTAAATTTTTACACAGATTCGAATTTAGCAATAACAATAAAAAGTAAATTATAAATAACTTTAGAATACTTATTTTTTAAAAATCCAATTCAAAATATTCAAATATTTATTTTTCTTCTTAGTATACATTGAACAAGTAGATGATACCTAAGCCTCAAGATGTATTCTAGCTCTTAGCGAATATTCAAAAATTGCACAATTTTGTACACGCTTATTTCATCTACAATACGGTAATTGCTGATACCATTTGTGCTTATACAGGAGGAACTGATGCGTCTAATGGATGCAGAACTCGGTGAAGGTGGCCGCTCCAGCACAGCGTCCACCACCGTGTCGAGCAGCACGGCGGGCACGGCGAGCACGGTGGCCAACGTCGCGCCGGCGGCGAGCGGCAACGCGGGGGGCGCGCGCGCGCCGCCGCTGCCGCTGCCGGACGCGTCCGCGCTGGACTGGGCCGCGCTCGTACACACCGCGACTAGAGCCATGTTACAGGTATTACCTTGAGAACTTCTCAGTCTCCACGTCTCCTCCAATCACTATAAGGACGGTTTGCTAAATGTATACTTGTTTAACAACGTTTATAATTAAGAGATCATAAAATGATGAAGCATATTCTCAAATATTGTAAAATGATGCAACAATTTCTATCGCGTAATGACTAGACAATTAATATTCAAGCAGTAATTCTAAACAGTGGAGTTCAATAATTATGTGGTGTTTTGATATATTTTACCTTCTGTTTAATTTCTTTTTTTTAGATTTGTGAAGAACATCAATATCCATCCATAGACAATGTTGAGCCACCACTAGAACCCTTACCGATCGAACCGGTGCATGATTCTTGGTCTGATGTCCTAGTGAGTATGATTAATATTAGTACTTTTATATTAAATAAGTTATTACCATCATGGTGAACTTTGTGAGCAATTTTGGTACTTCCCTGGTTGAATTATCATTTTGCTTGCCCTCTCTAGAATTACAATTCTATATAAACACAAAATAGTAATTATATAGTTACAACATAATCCAATCTAATAAATAATGTTTCAGACAAACGACACTGCGAACTCTACACCGGCTCGCAGTGCGGGCGGCGCGGCGGCGGCGGGCGGCGGAAGCGGTGCGGTGGCGGGAGCAGGCGGTGCGGGGGGAGGGACCAGTGCAGCCGATGCGTCGTGCGGCTGCGGCCTGGCGGCGCGCGTCGCGGCGCTCGAAGCCGACGCGGCTTGCTCGCAGCGACATCAGCACCAACTAGAAGAAGAGGCAAGTGCCCTCTTCGTTATTTTCATGAAATCATCAAACCTATGATTGAATAGGAACCGGAGAGACACCTCTATCATACTTTATAAATTTGTAAAAGCTACACATTACTTGTGATTCGGTGGAAGCTTGTTGTTGTCAACACACTTAATTTCAAGGCGACCTTAGACCTTTAAGAATACAAACGCAACTATGATCGACTTTAGAAGACATGTCATGTAATGATTTGCTAGCTACAATGTTACAAAAAGTATACAGTGTACCTCACAATGTATGACATTCCAACCTAACTTTAAGTACAATTTCTAAAAGTCACAAACATCCCAAAGTGGAACCAGATCATAAAGTATATTGCTTGTTTGTTTGTAGGTTCGTCGGCTGCGGCGACACAACGCGCGGCTACGCGAAGAGTCTGCACGTGCTGCGTGGCAGCTGCGTCACTTCACGCAGTGGCTCAAGCGCACCGTCGATCGCCAGTGAAAGTACACCCTCCCCCCATCCCCACACACACACCAAATAATTGCCCCGCCCCCCAAACACCAAACGTATCGCCCCGCCCCCCACACCAAGCGGATCCTCTTCACCCGATATCTTTCCTCGTCATACCTAGATGTAAAGAGGAAAATAGATTACGCCCTGCCTAACATTGTTACTATGCTATTAGCTACAGACAGCTTATTTGTAAAATATGTATTTTTTATTAAGACTTGTCGTAATATAAACATCGAAGACTAGCAATAATAATAAAAATAAAGCCTCTCATGTACCTATTATAATATGTCTACTTTAATAATTTATTTGTGGTTATCCCGTCTGGTGTCATAATTGATATGGTTGTTTCCATCAGACAGACTTAAAAATTGACTAGAAACTAAAGTGGTACATGAAATGAAACATATTTGTAGATGCTGCGGTAGTTTAATTAACAAAAAGATGTCTTAGCCGCCTAATTTTGTAGTTAGCCGAATCCCTTTACTTATGGATTATTATTGAGTAGATAACTAGATCCAAAAATACCCTTTGGTTATGACAATGTTACACATAGTCTAATGGGACACTATGTGTTCCAAGTCGATTGAAATAATATATATTTGTATGTATTCCCACTTTATTATCAATCAGAAGAGTTTGGCGCAATAAATGTACTATTCTATTCTAAGTTCTGTGTAATAATGCTTTATCTTGAATAACAAAGCTATCACTTATTATCAAAACATATTTATTTGCTTATCATTGAAAGCAGTTTTCTTAGAACCGTTACTCATATTTTAATGTACCAGTGCTATCATCACATTGTACTCTTTAAGCTATTAAACTATTATACGAATATCGCTAATCAGTAATATTTGTTTTATGATAAAACAATGTATACAAAACATCTTCATGTTTAGCTCAAAGATCGGAAACTGTCATGAGCTATATGCCAGTGCGCTTTCATGTTCATTTTGTGTTTCAAATTTCAATTCATGTTGCGTCAAGCGCAGTGCAATAAGACGCATGCAGCTTATCGTGTACACCTTGCGTCTAACGCATGCAGCTTGTCCATACCTCGCGCATCACGGTTACGTTAATAGTCATTTACATGGGCGCGTAACTTGTTGCCGTCGGTGTGGCATATTCCTTGTTATGTGCAAGAAAAAACGCAAGCAAAGGAGAAAGTACTTGATAGATTGTATGAAGGAACGGAACAGTATTGAAATATTTAGAGCTAAACAATGACAATCGTTTTAAAAAAAATCAAACGAATGCCTAAAGACACTCTTAAAATCTTTAAAAATAGTTAAGCCAAAAAAAACACAAGGCACTTATTAATGAAATGTGATACCTGTTGCTACTGCAAATAAAATACATGAAACGTAGCACAACAATCAACCGGTCACGGAAGAGCGTGCGCTAGCGGCATGCGCTGTTAACAAAGTAGTTTTAGCGCATGCGCTATCGTTGCTCAGTCATGCCTTAAAGGAAGCCGCAAGATGAATAAGACATCGCACTGGTGTAAATATAGCTATTGCATGTTTCAGTGACCAAAGCATTGTGAGCCTTATATCGCTCAATAAGCGTTTTGGTCTTTGAACTTAACAACATATTGGAACAATAGTTAAAGTCAAGTGCTTTTCTATATTTTATTTTGCCATTGCAATATTAAAATCGAATTTCCGATACTAACACGTAATATTAAGTTAGGCATAACAACAACAATATACGATAAAGAAGTAAATAAACGTATATGTCACCAAAGAACATCAAGGATATTGCTATATTGTCCTATGTGGTAAACATACTACATTCTGCTACAATATTATATATTTTATATTGATAAAAGTGAATCATATGTCGTATGTATACCAATTGTCTCTTAATATAATCGCCCTATAGCATTACACTAAAAAGTCAAACCACTTTAAAACAACTTTTTCTCTAAAATATAAAAATTAACTTAAAAACCCGGACTAGATCTAATATTTGACTCTTCGGAAGATATCTGAAATCACTTTGACATTAAGGCATTATATTTGTTTACCAAATAGATAATTTAGGACAACATATTATATATATTTGTGCTGTCATATAAAGTCTCCCATTTTTAATGTTTGATATTAGTATGTTAAGTTCAGAGATGTACGCAGGGACTGATGGAACGGAGTCTTATCTCTGTTTGTTTTATAGAAGTTTGTAGTGTAGTACTCCATGGAGTAGTAAATAAAGTTCTTATGAAATTATATTATAGAAGTTGTGGTTCAGCGCTGTATCTTATGAATTTTGTGCCTTTTCCGTGCTTCTAGGGAAGCGCTTGTTTCGGCGTAACGATCACGTGCGTGGACGTTATCGAACGTACATATTTTATATGTGCCCATGTTAATAATAACGAATGTGTGTCTGGCACATTTAGTTATCCGAAAGTATTGTATATATATATATATATATATATATCAAACATATTCTCGATATTTAGGTGACGTGACGATGTGTATAATATTTTTTTTGTATAAATACATTTATGGTGAGTCACTAAAATCAGTAACTTACAAAAATATACTTCCATGAAATTGACCGTACTAAGGTATTTTAAATAAAATTCGCATTGGGTCTACGCTCCAGGCTTATATAGTCTCAGAGAAAGTCGTGCCCAGCTGTGGTCGATATAGAATGTTGCAGTCACTAACTTTTATTCTCTAGATTGATATGGATTTTTCAACATATGACTACAACATGTAATAAAAATTCAAATTTAACTATTAACAATAATTAGTCGAACGCAAAGTTGCGCACCAAACAAAGGAGATTTAATTAAAAATTCGATATAATACATAATATACTCGATATTTGTGTTAAATTGTACAATAGATTCGGAAAACTGGAATCCAGATGGCTCATACGTATATATAGTTTAAAGAATTTGTTACGTAGAAGTAACACATTTGTACGAGTTTGTTATGTTGATCACGTTATATTATCTACCAGAATTACTTCTTGTAGGTTAGTTGTAATCAACCAAGTTTTGTATAAATTGATTACGAGGAGTCTGTTAATTTATTTTTTTATTATTATGCACTAGGTATCCAAAAACATAGGGTAATGTTATGATATAAGGGTGGCATGTGAATCTAGGTATGTAATGTATAACAAACGTATATTTCCAAAGTAAATTTGGAAGCGAACATTATTGAGCAATTATATTTTAATTTTAACAGCACTTAAACTTAATTTATTCATATTTTACACATGTATTAAATGTTAAATTCATACAACAGCATACAAATGCTTTTACTCAATATCCTGTGCCTAGAAATTCAGTGCTTAGTTACAATAAGTAAGCTTAGCTGTAATAAAACTGTAAGGAGAACACCAATTATTGTAAGGAATTTGCAGCAAAGTTTGGTGGGTGGATACTTTTTAAATGAAGTCCCGAAAATATTTTATTTATTTTTGTTTATTAGTTGTATATTATGTCTTATAAAGTGCTTGTTGTTTTCAAAATTCTAAGTCCATCATATGAATAATTTATGGATATAAAGTATACACCCACTGTATCTTTGGTTATCTGCTGTAATATTAATTTACTCGTAGATGTAATTATAGTTTTAATCATGTAAATTTAAACAGACTTGAAACCTGCCAAATATTAATACAATAAGAAAACAAATCGCATTAGCACAAATTATGATTACCTGTTGTAACCATGTTTAGCAGATCATTGCGTAGGATGTAGCTCAATTCTGTCAATTTATATCTGACTTCGATACGTTCATGTTTGTGGCGTCTTACTATACGACAAATATGCATGATCTCCAAACTTATTAAGCGATTGAATTTACGACAACGCATCGATGTGAGGATTCTTTTAGCTCTATAAATGTTGTATCTAATATTTGTGTATATTGAATCTCATTGTAAGGTATTTTACTGTCGTAAAATGAAAGCTTTATTAGTTTAAGCGCATTTTAAAAAATTAACCCCTTTTTTTAAAGCTGCGAGGGTTGGTTTTTGTAATTGAAAATAGTGTGTTGTCATTATTATTCTTGTTACACATTTACAAATTTGCAAGGTTTTAAAAATAAAGTTATTGTAACTTAAATTTAAAGATTGAGAATTAAATGTTCTTACATGAATATGTATGTATATTGTTTGATATAATCTATTTCTTAAAAATAATTGTAGTTTTGTTATTACCATAAATGGTGTGTATTATTGCTGGATCATATAGATATGTTTCAACGAGTTTTTGTATGTTAAAATGTTTTAAAATCAATTTAGTTCGAAACCAGTGAATACGACAAATTAAAATTATTTCTTTTTTTAATGTAACTTCAGTGTCTTTACAATACTAATATTATGAAAACCAGAGAATAATAAATTTACCATATTAAGTTGCTCATTGTATGTAATAGTGCCAAAAGGTGCATCATACTTGTATGTTAAAGGTTTTCCTACATTTATCACAAAAGTATTTGAGTAACTATACGGTGCAAATAATTTAGACATGTATCTAGTCCGTCCCACTGGTTCCATATTTTTATGTAATGAAAATGAAATCCCTCGCAACAATAATAGCCCAGTTACATTGTCGCTGATCAGCCTCACTTTATGGATTTAATGTGTCCATAATCCAAGAAACGGTTATTTCGAAATTTATCAAGATGAAGCATAAGTCAGGAATTCATGCCTTATGTCATGGTAACCGAAAACTTCAGATTTCAAATAACATGCAAATCGATACTAATTAATTAATTAATTAGGAGAAATAACAATGCTATTTTTTGTAAACATTATATTGATATCACTTATTTGTTTTGTTGGTCACTATACTGGATTGCCACGTTAAGGCTGCAGGTAAGTTTTGGGATTTTCAAACATGATAAATTTCTATTAAGGCGTTTGCATTATGTTTATAGCCTTTATGTGTATATACTCATATTGGGTATTTGAAGTTTGTCGACATTTTCGCTTTTGTCACTCGGCGTGCTAGCAATGTGTGTCTACCCTAATGTTCACGCGGTTTGTGTCCATCGGAATCGAAAGCGACTTTTTTATAACGTTCGTTTTAGTAAATTAACTTTAAGCTTTGCATATTTATATACTTTTCATAAAACGTAATTAACATTAGTGTAGTGATTGTTTTAAATTAATTTGTCTAAAGTACTTCCCACCACTCGATAAGTGTACTTTCACCTTATGTAATTTTAAATCGTTATTAAGCTTTACATATTATTGTGTATTGATAACCAAAGTGTTACTGTTTACCGCCATAGTTTTTGAAATTGGATTATATTTTTCACAATCTGCAGTACGTGCTGTATGATTATCCGTATATATATTTTGTAAATTTATTTAAGGGACATTCCAATTAAAGTATCTACCAAAGAATTGTGTTTTTTCTCAAATAATTCTACGTCTTCTACAAATATCTGTTTGGTATGTTATTTGCTTGAGATACAACTAAATAGCAGAATAACTTAATAGTACCTACATTGGATGTTAATCAGTTTCATAAAATGTAATTGCTCAAATGGAAATAAAGTAATCAAGTAAACTGCTGTGGTTCAATTAGTGTTTGCCGTTAGGATTTGTTTATAATACAAATACAGCGACTTTTATTGGTCATTGAGGAAAGGACTGGAAAACCCCGTAAAATCCTAATTGCATAAGCACATAATTTACGGTATTAGATGTTAAATATTATGTGGGAGTGATTATATATTTCTCTCATTATTTCTTTATTTATTATGTATTTCTCTGGTATGTGGAGTTGGTGAATGGCGAGTAAGATGCTGATTCCTAGTAAATTGAAATAGATGAAACCACTGTAGTAAAACCTTTATTTCCACAAGGATAGTTATTATTATTTAATAAAAAAATAAATAACAAATTAAGTTCGTATAATATGTAAGTAATTCATATTAAATAATAACTAAATAACAACAAATTATTTATTTATAAATTAAACTATATCTTCTGTTAATTAATATTTACTTAAAATAGGTAATCGTTATATTTTAAAATTCAGTTGATAAATTTGTTTCAATTATATAAATATTCTTCATTTAATATGACAAGTTTATTTATACAATATCTCAATTATGGCAATAAATTAAATACAATGCATAAAATAATTTCATAGAGTATGTACTTTGTGGAAAGAACCAGAGAGTTATCATGTTCAAATATATGCACTTATTAGATATCTATTGCTATTTTTAACATTTTCCTTGCGGCTTAAAAAACTCTGCCGGGTAATGTGCGGCGCAACGCACTTGCGGCTCGTACACACCTGTGTTATACGGACAAATCTGTATGGATCACGGGCGAACAAGTGCCGTGTGTAAGTCAACGCTACAAAACTGGGGGCGGACATTACGTCTGTGTATTCGTAAATGATACACAGATGCTAAAAAGTACAATATTTCAGTGAAATGTCGGCACATCTTCAGTCTAGAAAAATAAGCTCCAGTTTAGTGCCGCCTCCCGCAACGCTGACCTGATACAATATATAAGCGCCGCGGTCAGTCTTTATAGTAAGGAATGATTTAGGTATAGTACAATATTCTTTAACACGTAACGGGAGCAAAAGATAAAGCAGTTTAAATAAATATAGTGTCATAAATGGTTTACAGATATAGGTACGTGTAATATTAATGATAAAAGTATTTTATCACAAGATTATTCCACATAACGGTTCAAAAGATAAAAAACTTAATAAATATGTTGCTTCTATCTGTAATTTAGATATAGTTATATTGTAACATGCCTGCTACCATATTGTTAGCTTTGTTGGGTCTCGTAGGCGCCGCTATCGGTGAGATATTTTAATAAATAATGAAAAAAATAAGTTCATACCTTATTGTTTGAACAAAAGAAATATATCACAACCTAATTCTGAATTAATGTTTTACTTGCCTGTGTAAGATAATTTATTTCATAGTTTATTAATTTCACAAATGAAGTTATAATAAGTGTAACGGAACTAGTGAAAAAAAACCTACTATTTTCCTTGTAATGATTTTAAAGAAAACAAAATTTTATGAAGTAATTTTTAGTGTTACAAATATATATCAAAATGTACATTCCGAATGCCTTCTTTCTATTTACTTGGGCTCCATTTCCGAGGCCCATTTACTTACTTGAATGCTTTGTTCTGTAAAATTTACAAATATTGTATATTAATTATATTTCAGCGGTGCCTAAGCAGTCAACACGCATTGTTGGTGGATCTCCAACTACCATACAGCAATATCCGTATATGGCTAACATGCAGTACGCATTCTCGAGTTCGTATTGGGTCCAATCATGCGGTGGTTCTCTTCTGACAACCACTACAGTACTTTCCGCTTGTCACTGTTACAGGTAATGCTACCGTTTTTCAGCAATTAGTAAGATATTCACGTATATATGAGAGAGAAGACTGGTTATTTTAAAAATAGAAACGATCGTTATTTTTAAAATAAAAGTAAGAATATTTGGTTGGTGTAAGCGATGAACATTATAAGTAACAGGGGTTCGATTTACTTGATATAGCATCGATGTATCAAAACATCTGTAATCAACATCAGTTACGACTCCTGGTCCATATTCAGCCACCTGATGCTGTGTGATTACTATAGCCCATGGGCTTCTACATCGTATTTGAAGATTCGTAACGTACTTTTACTCACCAAACAACTCTGTAATCGAAACAAATAATTCATGGTGGATATTAAGAAAAACGGTGGTACCATCTCTAGCTAAACATTCTACCTTTTATTGACACTTTCGCGAAGTACAACACTCCTGTGTTACTTGGTATAACGCGCTTGCGGCTTGTAGGAACACTTATGTCGTGAGTGTACAAATGTATGAATTTCGAACGAAAAAAAGGGTTTTATTTACATGGGTGCTACAAGACTATAGGCGGAAACAACGTCTGTGTATTCGTAGATGTTACACGAATATTAAAAAATACAATATTTCGTGAATTGTCTGCGCAATTTCAGTCTAAAGAATACAACTCTTGGTGTAACGCGCTTGCGGCTTGTAGGTACACTTATGTCGTGAATGTACAAATGTATGGATTTCGGACGAAAAAAAGTGTTTTATTTACATGGGCACTACAAGACTATAGGCGGAAACAACGTCTGTGTATACGTAGATGTTACACGGATGTTAAAAAATACAATATTTCAGTGAATTGTCTGCGCAATTTCAGTCTAAAGATTACAACTCCAGTGTCACCCCCAGCTGACTCGATGTACCTAATATACATATGTATGAGCTCAGCAGTCAATGCTAACATGCACATGCTACATCGATTGCATTAACAAACAGTGGGGACTCAGTAAATCGGTGGCGTGCCCATCTCGGCTCGTCGTCGTCAACGGGCGGTATACAGCACACCATCTCGCGATTCATCCTCCATCCTGATTACCGTGACGCCACGTTAGATGCTGATGTAGCAATTGTCAAGCTTGCAGTGCCCGCTACGCTCTCCGCCACCGTCAATGTAGCACGCATTCCCGGAAACAATTACAACCTTCCTGATGGCACAATCGTTACCGCAATCGGATGGGGAGCCTTGTATGTAAGTAACTCAGGATTTCGAGCAGAATTGACCTAATTTCTTAGTATTTACCAACTTACCGACCATCTAGCATTCAATCGTATCTATTACTAATTAGTACCTCGATCAACAATCGTAGAAAAAATATGTATGACATTATGCCAGTGACAGTAATAAAATTAAGCGAGGCGAAATGTATGTAAGTAAGTAGGCGTATGTTAGTAAGTACCTTTCATAATT
>DWON01010566.1:0-10699 GCA_018251015.1 Phocides pigmalion okeechobee
CCTTTTAGTTTTTTGATAAGTATTGGGTAAACTATTTTGTTACTATTATTTATTATTAATTCTCCCTCCTTTTTGATCCGTAAATGCTCTATTGTTTTCTATTACTTCCATATTTACATCAAATTTAAAAACATCATACAGTAGAAAATCCATTATGGCGTTTAAAAAATATATCAAAAATAGAAAATCATTTGTCTCCTTTTGAGGATATTGGACAATAAATTCATTACTGTTTAGATATTTCCTAATAATAATAATACATGTCCATGAAGTCATTTATAAAATTACAACGACATATGTGGTGACATTTACTCGATATAAAATTTTAAAATTTCTAGCAAGATGAAACATGGCGATTTTTTAAAATTCACTGAATGTTATAAGTTGTTTCTATTATAACGGAAAATAAACTTCTAACTGCAACAATAGTAGCTCCATTTTCACTATCGAAACATATAAATATATCTTAGAGTATCTAACTTTAATTTCTGAACTCACTAACAAACAACTGTAAACAAAGGGAAACTTGGATTATGGAGATAACTTTGTTGTTTCTTATAGAAACCTCATCGACAGTTATAAATAAATATTAATGCAGATAGTAAATATGTTCTGGTGTAATGCTAATTTGTATTTACTCCCACTACATTCATTTAACGGTAAACGAATATTCTCTTTATCAGTGGTTCATTTATGCGTAAATCACTATCAAAATATTTTTATTCAAAGTATTTCTTTACAGAACTCTTTTTGAATTTCAATAAACTATCACCAACTCGTAAGGTGTTTCGTTTTGGAGAGGAGTCAGCGAAAAAAACTCCAATCTTTTTAAGGGTTAAATACTAAGATATGATAGATAAAATTTAATAAATATATCGATAAATGCATCTAAGATTCTCGCGCTCAATGAGGCGTTGCTGCACCTGAATCATCTTATTTTGCATTTTCTATTGAGTTGAAGCCAAGTGATTTGATTTTAACTGTAATGATTTAGTAATTTGTCACGTTTTGCTCTCATTGGAACTAGTAATGAAAAAAAATCCACTCGTAGCAAGAAAAATATAATTTCAAATTTTTACCTACCCGTCTGTGTTTGCTTCAAAATGTTAAATTTTTGCCAAGTTTATACCTTTTATAATATGTTTCAATAAAAAGAAATAAACATGTGAATTTAAAAAATCGTCAAAGAAAAATACTGCATCTAGATTGTTATCTGTACCATGACAATTTATGTAATTTGTATATGCCATACTTATAGGATATAGTAAAAGAAACCTTTTTAAATCTTATAGTAGATTTCTATATGCATCCAATCCCATCCATAGGTAGCTTTGTGTGTTGGAAAAAAGCTGGAAGTCACAAAAGTGGTTACACACAAGTGTAATTTCACTCCAATTAAACTCTTAGCGCAGCATTGCAATCATGATCGACCTACATGAAGAGTTTTCCGCTGTAATTGGTTTGAGTGTCTTTTAATTCTTTCTCTCTAGTGCTATTAATAGACACGCGTGAGCGCACTCTTCCAATCACAATATTGTTTTTCGCAATATTTCCAGACAAACAGCTCGTAAAATTACATTATTTTCAGTTGAAAGTATACGGAGGAATGAATACATTAATATGAATTACGGGCTTGCCAGCTGAAATATTACTTTATACATTCGCAATTTGAAAGGTTTTGACATATTAAACGCTAGATTGTTCTGGATGATAAGTTGCCCCACTTCAAGGAGCACCCGACCGGAATTAGTTCCGGTCGGGTGCTCCTTGATGCTTAGGCATCGCACTGTTCTTTTGTCATAGACATCATAATTGTGAGGGTGCGGCGTATTAACTTGAACCCTTACGCGATGGGTTTGCTTGATAAGTTTTCTCTTTTGCTATTGTTACAAAGGAAAGATCACACATTTCCGCTTCTCAGTAATTCTCGCAATGCGGAAATTCTGCGTGCTTGTCTTCGCTTTGTCTTCATCTAGTAAGTTCGTCATTACGAACTTACACTCCTGATTTAGTCGCGATTACTGCTTTATCTTGACATCGATATAGCAATAATCACATTCTTGCGACTGCATCAGGACAATTAAAATAAAATAATTGAAAAAGCAAAAACACTGCCACCACTGCAAAAACAAATATCTGTTAACATTTTTATTTTTTTGTGAATTTGCATCACAATTTAAATTTAAATTACAAGTCGTGATGGCGCTCCGTGTGACATTGAGCATTTAAATTAAAATAGTGATTATTATAGGTAAATACGTCAATTCCACATTTGTTTTTGCTTGTCTATTGTCTACAACTTTAAAAGTAACGAACATTATTTTGAATTTTGGAAACAGGGACAAAATCTGAGGTATAATATGTGAAGCTAATTCTATATGTGTACATTTGAAATTGCCTATTTACGAGATTTATACTCATGTTGTCATAATACTTGTAACAGCTGGAGAGGAATAAAAATCAAAACGTATATTTTCGCATAAAATTCAGAGTTTCACTTTACACTTTATATGAAACAAATGGCATGCAAATTAATGGTGAGATCGTTTACATTGACTACGTCCTCCCTTCCGACATGGCTGGCGGTGGGAGAGAACGACGTATGGTATTGTCTTTGGCTGGTTTTGTTGGCTGTTAACTGGCGAAATCTAGTAACGCATAGTTATATAATATTTGAATATACTCTGTCGCGTTTTTGATTTAGATGCTATATTAGAACCTATTTAGAAAGTATGTTTGTAATAAATATTTTATAATAATGACGCAAATATTATGTACCAGCCGATTAAAATAATATTTTTATGAAGCTCGATATTTTTATAATAAAGTCAAAGATTTAAGTGAATTTGTAAAACGTGTACACGTAATAAACATAAAGGTTCCGTTTGTGAAGAGAATTGCTCATTTGAGATATCTGCTTCGCAATGCTCAAACGTATATTAAAAGAATGGCACTAGAGACATATTTCAAGTATTTCTACAGACCGTTTTTAACATTTCCTGACTATTGTCTGTAGTTTGAATGAAACATACAATACAGTAAGGAATATTAACAATAAAATATATTAGACGTCACTTTAGTCACGAGGTTTATCTATTATTTTAAAGTTACAAGTATAGCAAACGTGAATTCGGACCATCGCACATTGCAGTGTCGCTGCAGCTCGTGGACAAATCCATACACAATTAATACTCTCAGTCTCACTTACTGTCATATGTCTGAAAAGAAGAAGCTTTACTACTCCTAAGAACTAAGAAGGTCAATTGTAAGTGTAGCCAGCAACCGTACCTCTCCATCCGCAACACAAGAACTGTGGATGGTGCGAATGGCTGTTGCACCATCACGCTAAATCACTTGCTCTTCTACCAATAAAACTACCTAATGCAAAACAGAAAAGCATTAATCTATCCGGTTTATGAAGCCGGCAATTGCAAATAATCAAAAACAGACGGTATATCGAACACGATTTCTGTGAAGCTGAACCTTGTTCTGCATCTATTTCCGAGCATGTCCGGTGAGGATTGGTCGGAAATGTCATCTCAAAGCGAGCGCCGTTAAAAAAGCTTAAATCAGATTACCTAGGCGTTTGCTTGTTTTTCCAATTTGGAATTCTCGCTCCCTAAATAAGAAATTACAGATTAAATTTGCAACGAGAGTGCCCGTGCACTCACATGTGCGAATTTCATTTATCGTAAGATCTCTGTTTTGTATACATGGATTTGTATTCGTATGTGCTCATAAGCTTCGAACACGGCTAGTGCGACAATATTTGGGGCTTTTTAGTTGTAATTATTTGCACGGCGTCGTACATAACTTTTGAACATATGTGTATGGAACATTGGAATAAAACGCAAACGTAATACTAAGTACTTATATATTAGCCTTTGCAAATTTATTGTCGTAATCACTGCACCTAACTCTACATATTTATTGTCGTAATCACTGCACCTAACTCTACATATTTATTGTCGTAATCACTGCACCTAACTCTACATATTTCGTGCAGCGTAGCCGTGACGACAAGCCACCGTGCAATTAGTTTTCAATATTGGCAGACAAAAAGCGTTTACCGTGACTTCCCGTTATATATTAAAATGTATAAATTCTGTGATTATACTAATTTAAAATCATTTGTTAACTCTACATGATAGTGATGGCTTTATTTTAATAACATTATAATAAAGGTAAAAGTAACATTTTGTGAATCGACACAAAAGGCATAACAGCAACATTTCTTATGTACATCAACATTATATGTTTTATAAAATCAATGGTATGTTTCGGTTTGAAGGACGTGGTAAAGGTGCTGTAAACTTCGTTTCCAAGATTAGCAACAATTCTGTGGCTGATTAAAGCGATAGGATTATCCTATCTAAGGGTTGGGTTATAATCCTATTTAACGTTGATTTCAGATTTCGGATTTAAAGTAGCAGAACTGCAATTAGGATACAGTTCGATAGGGAAACTATCCCCCTCGATTGGGGAAGTACAGCGAGTCGATACCGGGATCGCGATAGTTGTTCAGTCCGAGCCCTTGGCCTTCGGAACTTAAGGGCTGGTCCGGAACAGGGTATGGTTATAGTCAGTAAAAGTGTGGTACTGCCATTCAATCCGGCCCGACGAAGAGTATCTTTTGATAATTTCCACGTCCATAGAAATGCATGCTCTTTTATATTTTAGCAATTTTACAAATACACTTTAATAAATTTTGATACTTCCATAAAAAAAATACTATGAGCGTATTTACTTGCTACAAAACGATGTAAAAAGTTTGCCCTTCTCGCTCGCTTACTCAACTTCTACGCGATCCAAAAAAGCGGTAGTTGTTCTAAGCGAAGTCGGCCCCCATCGAACCGTACGTAGAACAAGTAACCAAATAGACATTCAAGAAAAATTTAAATAATTAGTCCCAAGATTTATCTTCAGCGTCGGTAATAATACTGATACATTCATGCGCAAAGAACTTTTTAAATTTTTTTCGTAGTACCCCATAGATTTTTGTTATAAACTCGACAAAATTTTATTAAAGTGTATTTATGACATTGTCAATATATAAACGAGGTATGGATTTATCTTGACGGTAAATTCATTGATTGACACCCATTAAATTTGCAAGAAAATCTATACAGAACTAAAGCCCCATCCAAAGTCGATTACAGATGTATTGCTCGTCAGAATCACGAAGTGTAATTGAACGTGATCTAGCAACCACAACTTTACCAAAATTAAATGATTGCTTTGCGCTAGAAATGTGTGCGACTGTTTGTTTGGTTGCTGTCTCAAATAACTGTTTGTCTCTTGAAACAGTGGTATAAACTACTGTGTTCTGCTTTGTGGTGTATCGTAAAACAAAAATATTAAGATGAGGCGTCTCAGCTTCGTCTTCAATAGTAATAACGCATCTGTAATCGACCGCAGATAAAATACCTATCCTATGGAAAGATATAGATAACCAAAATCGGGCACTCGTAAACACTTGACGTCCATCGTTGTTACCATCCATAAAAATACGCCTTCTTTTATAAAACTTCTTGAATATGTCACATATAAAGTCATAGCTATGAATATTGTCACAACTTGAAAACGGTACAAATACTATTTAACCGAGAAGATACCATAGCCATACTTAATTATTGATCAACAATTCTTCTATCTAGATGCTAAAATGAGTTCTTAAATTACGAAGCGACCATATTAATTTTCAGGAGAAGCAACGCATCTAGAATCGACCTTAAATGGGCCGTCGGTCACACATAGATTTGTTTACAGGCATCTCTCAGCAACATCGACCCTGTTACTATATCAATTTTATAAAAAGAATACATCGTACGTGAGGCGTTTATCGGAATGGAACTTATCTGTATTTACTGTACTCGGCGTGTTTAACGATCTGGATAAACGTTAATCAAATAAAAATACTCGATAAAAAACAACGATGTCTAAAATTTTCGTACCAATAGGGATTCCTTCACTTTAACTCTCAAAACCGTTCGCGGTAAAACGGAAAAGATCCTTACCTTACTTTAATCTTAGTTTTTATTTTCATATCTTACTAAAAGACCATTTTTATCTTAGATTTCGTTTTCACTGCATACATACATATATATTATAAAAATTGTTATTACTATATGTCGATTCATTAATAAAGTATGTTAGAAATATCAAATTATATCGCTTTGCATCTCGATGAAGAGTATTTAATCTATCTTTGTACCTATTAGTAGTCTCTTTCGTTACTTCGTCTATGGCCGCACTAAAAACAACTAGTAGAGACGATGCAGGTCGATCGGCTGTGTACTACTTTTGGCTGTGTTCAAAAAACTCCCGCACGGAATTAATTCCAGTATATCGCCGGTCGCGGGACTATTCGCGTCACTCCAAACATTGTATACTATAAAACTTAGCAACGCCGCGCGTGAACGGATCGGCAGCGATCGTAGTAAAATTCCTCAATTTCGAGGTGACTGACCTTTCCGCAAGTCCTACTTACATTAGAGACCAAATATCGTTCACATTCGTGTTTTTGCATAACAATAGTAACTATCGTAGTTGTTCTCTTCTTAAATATATAATCACAAAATGTTTTTGTGCAAGTGTTTCGTAGGTAAGGTGTGAATGAAATAAGTAACGTTTTTTCGTTGTCTCATATCAAGAGTTTTCCGACATGAAACGTAACTTATGATTTCCCTCTGATACCTCGGAGACAAGGACATAAATAAAACATATTCAAAGTGTACCATACGTAGTACTTCGGAATATACCGACGTTGCTGGGCGGTAATATTTCAAATCGCGTGACACTGTGACACCGTACGTATACTTTGAGTTTATTGATAAAGTACCTACGAAGAAAAGTTCTTGGTATTGAAGTAGGTATAGCTTACACGTTTATATTTTTATGCATAATAAAAGAATGCTGGAGCTTTTAAGAAAAGCTTTCACTAAAAAAAAATAGCGGAATAAATAATTACACATTTTAATAACAGATACTCGCGATTAACCTCTTTTAACTGCCGATATGGAACCAGTCAGGGCTAAACTGAGTTGACTGTTAAACTGAGTTTATCCATGACCACAAGCCATGCAATTGGTTCGATATATCGGCAATTAAAAGAAGTTATTCGTGAATACCCGTTATACAGTAAAAATTGAATTCGCGATAATATTAGTTTAAAATAATATAAACAATTACGTGTCAATTTTGTGTGATGAAATATAAGTAACACACAGGCACGTTTTTTTATTATGAAAGAGTAAGAAACGGGCATGCAGATCACCTGATGTTAAGTGGTCACTGCAGCCCATGGACAACCACGTCCAATCTCAAATAGAACACAATTTCTATTTAAGAATGGACGTGGATACGTTCCTGCTCTTGAGGACTACGATGGTCGCCTCCAATAATGTGTATCCGGCAACCACACCTCCCCAACCAAAACACATTACATAAAGGACATGTTGCTTTACGGCGGGTTATGAGGGTGGCGGTGGTGCCGACCCGGCGAGCTCTAACGGCTCTACCACCTTTAGAACGAAAGAATACGAGTAGGTTAATTAATGTTGTAAATGTAACTGTTCTTATGACACAATTGATAGATTTTAAACGAATATTATCGCGGCATTTATACGTTTTACTTTGTACCGGGTACTCATGTTTAACGATTTTTTGAATTTTGATTGCCGATCTTTCGAACCAGTTGTATGGTTCGTGGTCACGAAAGTCGCGCCATTACCACGCGTGCAACTGGTACAAAAGATGCAATTGTCATTGTACAGTTTACAAGACTCAGGGTTAGAAGCCCAATCAAACAGACATAATTTAGATTCTCTCCATGGTAGTAGTATTTGCATTTGTTTGTCCATTGCACAATATATGCATACGATAAACTGGGGATATTTGCATAATTAAAACAGAATTTTAAAAGAGTGTACATGAATGTATTTTTAGAGTTTTTTACCCCTATTTCAAAACAATACAATGTACGCTAGTCACAACTAACGTTTCTTTCTTCTTATATTCTTAATCTTAATCTTATATTTCTTATACTACGAATTATTTTTTGCTTTTTACTTTGAGTAACTATAAAATTGTGTTTAGTTTTTTTAAACAGATTTCGGAACAGATTTTTAAAGGCGAGTGATGTTGCAAGGTCTATTTATTCACGAAATTATATTGCTTTTTTGTACTTGCATTGTCTACCAGAATTTAAAACAAGCTTCTGAGTGAAAGGTCACTGGCCGGTCGAATAATGTAATTTGTATGATTCACGTACGTTCCCGTATTAGATTACATTGAGACCCCTTCGTGATATTACGTTCCAGAAAAAAATACCCTTCGAGGGTGGTGTTGTGAACTTCAAGTTACATAGCATGTACATTGTCAATAAGTTTCTTTAATTTTATTTCTTTAGCCTTAACTCCAATTCAAAAGGAGTGTGTTGAGTTTAATCTAACGTAACGTGTCTAACAGTTTCTTGGTGTATCAAAGTTTTTGTTTAATGTAACGTAACGCTTTAAATTATTTGTTTGTGCATCGTAGCATTTGTTTAACGTAACGTGTTTAACTATTAGTTTGTGTATCATAGCTTCTCTTTAACGTAACGTAATGCGTTTAACTGTTTGTTTCTGCATTGTAGCGTCACTTTAATGTAACGTAATGCATGTAACTGTTTGTTTCTGCATTGTAGCGTCACTTTAATGTAACGTAATGCATGTAACTGTTTGTTTCTGCATTGTAGCTTCACTTTAATGTAACGTAATGCATGTAACTGTTTGTTTCTGCATTGTAGCTTCACTTTAATGTAACGTAATGCTTGTAACTGTTTGTTTCTGCATTGTAGCTTCACTTTAATGTAACGTAATGCTTGTAACTGTTTGTTTCTGCATCGTAGCTTCAGTTTAACGTAACATAACGGATTTAACTGTTTGTTTTTGCATCGACGCTTCAATTTAACGTAACGTAATGCATTTAAATTTGGTTTCTTACTCGTAGCTGAAGGGATGAATTACTTTTAATATATTTTTTGTTGTAAGGATACTTAATTGTGTGTTTATTAACATATGGTTATGATTTAAAAAATGTGTTGAGCAATTTGAATATTTTTTTCGAATTGTTTACGGGTCTAAACTAAACAATTCTAAATTTTCATAAGTAGGAGCACTGCTACTAATGCGCCATCAAATGTTCTATCTGGAATATTTTCAAAACTTGTTATTCAGTTTTAAAATATTAAAAATATTTGTACAGATTTCACAAATCATTTCTAAAGTTTCATCTTCCTTCTGATTTAGAAGCAATCTCATCTTGAGTAGACACAAAATTCTCCAAGTGATTTCCGAAACCACCTTCGCTATTTTTTTTAGCTTTCTTTGTCTTCATGTAAGATGTATCGTGTACAGTTTATCAGATACGTCGTAAACTTCCCGTAACTTGGTCATTCCGGTTTACTGCTCGATGTCAGAAGCGGGACGTGAATTTTTGACACCGTTACGTTTTTTATCGACTTTACGGTCGGAAATTGGGCTCCCGTTGATGCGGTCGTATATTTTGATGACGCGGAATTTGGAAAAGTTAGGATCGGTCATGGTTTTATCGTTACTGTCCGCGTACTTTTGGTCAACGGCTTACGTGTCGACACAAATCGAATACATGGATTACTTAATTAGATTGAATATTCCATTTAATTTAATAACGCGGAAACGCAACTAGCGGTCTTGGCACCAAGCTCGGACATGGACTCCATAGATTGTTTAGATTAGCCTTTTATCATAATTAGTTTTAAGATTTCATCATTGTTAAGCAATAAATATATTTTAATTCACATACGTTATTTATACATAAAAATAAAAAAGTGACTTATACAAAAATATATCCTCTTTTCTTGTGATTATTACCGTTATTATTAAATTTTTATGTGAAGAGAGTAGCAAACAAACATGCAGGCCATCTTACGTCAAGTAGTCGCTACACCTATGGACATCCACATAAAACCTCGAACAGAACTGAAGTTCTATCTGAGTTCGTACGTAGATGTAGAAAGTAAATCTTCATCACACTTATTAACATGAAATTTCTTATTAAATATTATATATTAATATTATATTACAAAGATTTTATAAATAACTTTATCAATGTCATTTTGTCCTTAATACATATTGGGGGAAGGGTCAACCCTTTTGGGACAAACAATATCCTTACTAGTCTAATGACTGTATTGCTGAAAGTGCTTCCCATTGGCATTTTGAACCTACATTTGGGCATAGAAACTGTGTTATCGAGAAACTAGTTATTGGGTTAAATTCATTCAGGGGTCCTTTGACTACACTGTCCAAACGTTACTATACCTTCATGCCTTGCCATCAAAATTTGGATAGTCTATTTTTAAGTTAGGAGAACTAGGGACGAGTATTTTTTGCTACAGGGCTGTAAGTCGGGCTTCATCCGACTAAAATTTGATGAGTGTTCTACCGTTCCGTCACGAAGCGGAAGCGTAACCTGTCAGTTACATTTTACTATGTACCGGTTTTAAAGGTGGAAGAACCGTTAGAGCTCGCCCGGGAGGCACCACCGCCGCCCTCATAACCAGCCGTAAAGCAACATGTTCTTCATGTATTGTGTTTCGATTGGGTAGGTGTGGTTGCCGGATACACATTATTGGAGGCGACCATCTTAGTCCTCAAGAGTAGGAACGCATCCGCGT
>DWON01010567.1:0-10699 GCA_018251015.1 Phocides pigmalion okeechobee
GTGTAGCTGGCAACCGCACCTCTCCAACCGAAACACAAGTAATGTTTTACAGCGGATTATGAGGGTGGATTAAATCCAAGGTTTCCATATTTTTCAAAGTTATGATGCCGATGTTCGAGTTTTATACGCAGTTGTAAATTATAACAATTCTTGCTTTGCTTGGAAAAGTACGGTTGCTAGCCACTTACAAATGAGGCGACAATCTTAGCCTGTCGAAGTAGCAATGGATATATTTACGATGCATTGCTTCGGAGAATCTTTGATCCTGTTTACGGTTGTATAGGATGTTCCCGGTCGGCAGAGACCACATAACATCAGGTGACCTACACGAATGCGTCCTTTCTACGTCAAAAAAAAACGTGTAAATAGGTGTTCGAATTACAAAGTATTTTTGTCTTTTGCATTTATTCGTTATTATTTTCTTTATAAGTAAACATAAAACCGTGTATTTAATAAGCTCAGCAAATCCACGTTGTATAAAACGTTTTTGTTAAGACCGCTGTCTACTAATTGGGGCGATGCGGAAATGTACACCAGAATTTATTTTATATGAATTTTCCTTTTCAAGTGAAATTATTAGTTTACAAGGAAAAAAAAATATAACTGTTCATATTTCGTATCTTACTTGTGTGAATATTACTAAATACGATTTTTAGATTATTGTTACAAAAACTATATGAGCTCCATTTTTTTGCGTTGAAAAAGTAGCAAATTAGCGTGTAGTTCATCTGATGTTAAATTAACTCTGTAGTTCATGGGCATCAATTCAAGAAAAATATAAAATAAAATACATTAATTAAAGCTTGTTTGAATACAATAAGAGACAGTATATCTTTGACGCTTGCTTTTGACACTCATGAGTGTGTAGTACACATTATGATAGAAAACTTTTCTTTTTTATTTGTCTTATTTTCTACTGTATTAGGTACCTAGTATAAAACAATACGATATTAAAAGTTTAAACTGTTTCACTTTTTCATATTCTTTTATTCACTTCTGATTAATTCTTGTACATTGGTATTTCTATTCTTTTATCAAATATCTTCGTTTATTTGAATAAAAGAAATGAATATGGCTGACTTGAAAAATGTAACATGTAATAAATATAATTATCATAACAGGCAACATACAAAGGTACAACACGCGACGAATCAGAATTCTCTCCTTTGCGAGACATGTTAAAAAACAATAGAAATAACTACATAATAATGAGACGGCGGCTAGCATAAAATAAAACAAAGGTTAGTTACAGACCCCTTCTAAATTCAGTATGAATAATGTATCTATTGTCTATTCTGTGGCGTGCTATCGCTGAACGTCAAGACAACTTATTCAGCGTTGGGTATCGTAAAGGCAAAATTTCTCGAGCATTTTCGTCTTTCATCATGGATATCTAATCGAATGCTTATTTTTCTATTAAACACGAATATACTTCTGACCCTAAATAACAACGTAGACTGTGGATCTGTAACTAATTTTTAATAACAAGAGCTACCTCAGTCACTGCGTCAGTTATGACGACTAAGTGTAAACACCTCACTTTGTATAACATTTAAGGAGCAAATGAGCACATAGCCTGTCCGATAGGACCTTTATAGCCACACACGTGGACATTTTTCATCATTTTCATATAATACAGGAGTCACGTGTGAAGTTGTTTGCATCGTTAAAGGAAACTAACCTCTACGACGCAAGAAGAGTTTGACCATAGAAACTGACATATTGATATCTGTCTGGTCGAACTCAGCGTGCCTTGAGCTAAATCTTTGACCATGGAAAAGTACAAAAAGTGTAGTTGCTGGTTTGCTAACATTAAAGGCAACTACATATATTAGATATCAAGAATAACAATATAAATGAGTTTATAAATATGATCAATTTCAAGGAAGACCCTATTGTAGATGAAACTGGTTACAAATGTGATCCTTGGGACACGGATGACTTACATGAACTGGATGCTCGTTTGCAACTTCTATTTTATATAAAAAATGCATAAATATAATGTAACATTAATAAAGCGATAAGGAATTATGTATAAGAATTTCGCTACTATAAACAAAACTGGAATAGTTGTAATAGTTGCCGGTTTATCATAAGATAATAGCCGTTAAACATTTCCATTAGCTTTGTGAAGTTGCCCGTACCTTGACAGATACTTAGATAGCGCAGTTATCTAGAAGTGAATTGAATAGTTCATTCTACCGTTGTTTAGTGGAACAAAGTTGTAATAAATTATAGATTGCAACTCCATCTAACACGTCATGTATTAAATTTCGTTGAAATCCCTTTTGCTGTCGTAAACAAGGCTAGTACCGTTTTCAGATCACCCAAGAGCCTCTGACGTAATCGATAACAAGATCAAGATCACAACAACATGTTGTAACATAACGGTCTAGCCAAATATGACAACATACTGGTTATCTACCCGAATACAACCGCAATGTTCAACGTCAACTTCTTGATATTTGAAATTAAAATGTATATATTTTTGCTATTACAGTATAAGGTAGTAACATATTCTTATTTTAATGTTCATATATGCAACTTGTAAGTAAATTTAAAGCTAAAAATAATTTTATAAAAATATGGTAATTCAAATTGTTGTCCTTTGGATGACTTCAAAAAACGCTGGCGAAATTACCTCTTCGAATAGCCGGGTAATCTGGCTTTGTCTGTGGCAAATTTAGTCACTCGTGGAGTCGATGAAGCAGTCGGACAGATGTTTTATTTTTTTATTTGAGAAGAGTAAAAAACGAGTGTTCAAATCACCTTATGTTAAATAGTTGCAGCTTATACCGCAAACGCATATGAAATTCCTATTTGAGCTCGAACGTAGATACGTTGCTACTCCCAAGGACTAGGAGGGCCGCCTCGCTTCAAAGTGGAGCCGGCAACCGCACTTCTCCAACGGAAAAGCAAGTAATGCTTTACGGCGGATTATGAGCACGACGGTGGTACCTCCCCGGTCGAACTATAGTTCTTCCATTTTTCTAAATCTTTGAATATCCGGTTAATCTGTCTCTGACTGTAGCAAACGCTAGAATTTGTCGCTCGTAGAGTTGAAGAAACACTCGGACAAATAAATGTATATAAAAAGTTTGCATATCGTAATAAAATTGTACTGAAATAAGTCGATGAATATACAAATATCATCATACTTACAAGATTATTATAAAGACAGTGAATCAATAATCCACTCATCATCGCATCAAAATGTCGGCCGCGATGGTTGAACTATGTCGAGGCCAGACACGCGATTGGACTATTAAAATAACATGAAGCATCACATTATTTACTAAAACTTTAAATAAAACCTTTTCTCAAACAACAAAGCAGAACTTTCTTTCATACGATATCAGTGGAACCAACGATCTGTATTCCTGTTTTGAAGTTATATTTCTAATATCGTGTCACGAATAAACGATCAAAGCAATTTTTAAATACAACGAAAGTTTTGCACGCCTATGTTAGACTATGATATAAATTTTAAGACGAAGTTATTAACATTCAATTTTCTGTAAAGCTGGCATTCATATGTATAATTTACGACAGTTAGGCAATTGGACATGCTAATAATTACTCTAAATTTCGGCGAATTCATTTCATTTCTGCTATAGTATCCATTACGTACGTGAGATGGCGTTGTTTCTTATTACATTTGAAAATACTAGTAATTTATAAGCACGTTATTAAATATCATTATTTATATATGTATAAAGTATAACTGATAACATTTGTGCAATAATAGCACATAATTTTTATGTGATGGAAACAGTATACAGGTTACTCGGGGTTTAAAAGTTCACAGCTGCGCATCGCTTACTACCGATGCCAAACAGGACAAGAGTTTCAACTGAGGTCTGGAGTCTGGAATTTAGGTGGAGAATTACAGATGTGTCGGTGGTACTGAAGGCTAAATTGAAATGCTTATTAATGGCTTACTTAAACTAGAGCACATCAATTCTGTATCGCTCTGATTAAGGCAGAAATAATTTCCTCAGGCGAGACACGAAAGAGTCAAATCATTGCAGAATTACTCATCATCCCTTCCTCACTAAACTTTCTTCTCTTCACTGTACACAAAGGTACGTAAGACATTATTTGCAGGAATAATGAAGTCTACTTTTCTAATGCAGACCACCACATGATCATCAATATTGTTATTATTGCAACAGTAAGTACGTATTAATATAAAAACGCTCATAACTGTTAACATATCAACTCGTAAATTTTGTCTAAACGCCTTAACCGTTAGAAAACCAGAAAATAATAAAAACGCCAATATATAGCTCGGATAAGACGTATTCTGTTTACGTCTTAATATATTGTCCATTACATTCCGCCATAAAAAGTAAGTGTACACTCATAAAATGCACTTGTTTTACGAGAGTAGCAAATATAATAGTATCAATCGTAAAAGTGTCCACTAGAAAATTGTAGGAACAATTTCCATTTTATATCTCAAGCAAAATGATACTCTGTAAGCTTATCGCTTTACGCAACAATAGCTCATTGGCCTCTTTTCAAACTTGAATTCAGGTTTTAGAAGTGATACATTAAAAATATTATAGTAAAATATACATAATATAAATATAGTACGTCATGTTATATAATGACTCATATAAGGTAAAGAATGGCTTCTTGGAACCTAGGAATAACAACATATAACAGCTCCATCGTGGACGGATGGATAGAAATCTTGACAAACTAAAAACTACGGAATTCAAAAGTGTGGAATTTGTTTTATAATATTCAGAAATAGATATCGCTTTACTATCAAAGTATATATTTTCACGATGCAAGGAAATTATGTGTGTCAATTAACGAAACCTTTAAAACGCGCACTACAGTTGAAACTTCATCACCAATCTATTACTATATTAATGCTGAGCACGGGTGAAACTCCTTCAACCCTAAGGTGAGCCTCAGAATAAAATAGATTGCTAAGAATTGAGGAGGAAATGTTAATCAAATTTCAAAAATGTACATGACGGAAAAATTGATGTGAAGTAGCATAAGCTAAATCATACGAAAAAGAAATTATTATAAGAGTTGATCCAATCAAGAATCCGAATGTTTAATCCCCCGCGGGATATACTTTCACCAGAAAAAAGAGAAAATATAGTCACTTTTGTATTAGAGCGGTGAAATAATGAAATAAATTAGGTAGGTAATTGGTTAGAGTACCGTTATTTGCGTATTTCGAGGCGTTTAGAAATAAAAGAACGATTTTAATATGTCACTCAACGACATTAAATAAGATCCTTTTGTACTCTGGTTTAATTGTGCTCCTATCGTATTGCTTTTTATTTTCCACTGCTATACAGGGCTCTTAAGTTAAGACTCTTTTACGTATAAAAGTAATGAATTGTAATCGTCAAAAACAAAATACTCGTAATAGTGGTTTTTCTTATTCTTCTCCATAATCTCTCTGAGTTACGAAACTTCATTTTTTCTTTTTTACGTTTGAAAAGTTACAAATGGGCGTCCAGGTCTGATTTTAAGTTGTTTTGCAGTCCACGGTCATCTATGTCTAATCGCAAACAATACTAAGGTCCTATGTGTCGTCGTGCGTAGATGTATTACTATTTTTGAGGACTGAGATGGTCGCCTCGCGTACAAGTGTAGCAACCGTAATCCTCCAACCGGAATATAAAAACTACTTTAAGGCGGATTATGAGGGAAGTTTGGTGGAACCTCCCTGGTCGAACTATTTTTCATCCTTGACATCAAGATTACATATTAAACATTCCGCGTTTTATCTGTAATACGATTTCGCTCAACGACTTAATGGTAATTTGAATTTTCACAAGTTAATGGTAATTTGAAACGCAGATTTTAAAGCAACCTATTTTTGAAATGTAAATTTTAAAGCAATGTATTTAACCAAAATTCCACTATATTTTTTTTATAATTTCACACCGATTATGATGTCCGTTATAACATTATTTATATATTTTTCTAAATAGTGGAATTTTGGAATTGCTTTATTATTTAGCCATACCACAATAATTTTTCTAAGCATGCAAGTCTCTAATTCGAAAACAATTATTGTAAGTTTTTAAGTTTTAAGCAATTGATGAGGCGTGCATTAAAATACACTTTGAATAATATCCTTTTTCTTAATACGTTTTATGTTTGTATACTATTTAACAAACTAAATTAAGTTGAATTATGTATGTAATTACCTATACATTATCAGATATTGTGTATCTTTGTTATCTGATACATATTGTAGATTCGCAGAAATAAAAACATGTTTTTTAACTACGGCAGTAACGCAGTAACGCTCTCATAATCCGCCATAAAGCATTACCCATGTTTCGGTCGGAAAGGTGCGGTTACCGGCTACACTTTGAAGCGAAGCGACCATCTTAGTCCTCAGAGGTAACAACGTATCTACGTTCGAGCTCAGAAAGGATTTCAACCGTGTCCTGTGATCGTGCGTGGATATCTATGGTCTGCGACTACTTAACATCAGGGTGATTGCATGCTCGTTTGCTACGCTTCTCGTATAAAAAGACGTGAAATCTATAACCATAGTATATACAAGAAATTTATATAAAGTAGAAAACGGTTTCGATGTTTTTACAAAAATAATATTGATATAAGTTTAAACTTTTAGGGGCGAAACATTAAAAGTGAAACCAATAACAATGAATTTCACATTTACGAATGCGAATAAATTATATCAAAACCATCGTCAAATATCATTATTATTTTATTATATTAGAGAGAAAAATAACTAGACACCAGAAGATACACAGTTGTAATAAAAATCTTTCGTTAAAATTTATTGAAATGATTCATGACAATTTTTTTTCCAAACTAGCAGTGATAAACAAATAATGATGACCTTTCAGGGAGTCTGGTGTTCAAATTGCTGGCACTCCAAAATTTTGAAAATTCAACGCTTCCCAATAAGCGGAAAATTACTTCTACAGACATGTTTATTTTATTTTATTAGTATAGAAATGTACATGGGTCCTTAGTTACTTGTACAAGGAAAAATAACATTTCGGAAAGAAAACGTACTTTCCAACTCAATATAAACAAATTAGCCGTTTTATTTGGAAACCTTTCAAAATCAGATTTTTTAGAAATCTTTGTTTCTATTAAATTCCCAGTTAGAGTGATTTCGCCGCGGGATTTTTTGAATATTCATTGAAATTAAATATTCAAAAATGTAACTTCAAACTTATTCATGTAAATACAGTTATGAAAAGGAATAGCCATTTGGTGTTTCTCAGAACTAATTTGAACTTTTTATTTTCCGTGAAAGGAATAATGGTTCCTGGGAACATTTTCATTTTCATGATAATTATGATTGCTTTTGAGATAAGTTTCCTTTTCTTAATAAATTGATAGCTAATTTAGCTTTCAAATGTACCTATTGTTTTGTGAATTATACAAAACACACGGCTTGAGTGGAGTGGTTGAATTCTTACGTTTCCTTTGTCGCAGTCTCATTGAATGTGAAACTATCATCTCAAGTTTACAGAAGTAACAACGCAGTTGTTTTCGAGTTCAAGTGAGACTTCGATTTATGATGGGATTTATTTTAGATGGGATTTAAAAAGACTGACTATAGGCAATAGTGATCACTTACCATCAGGTAGTGACACATTTCCTATATTCATTTCATAAAAAAGACTATTAACATTAAACATGAATTAGACAGAATAAGGAATTATTTACCCCTTTAATTAGACGTTTGAATAAAGCAGATGTTATATTACTTAATAGTTTAAAACTGCAATAACCGAATACCTACATCTCTTAGTCACTGTCCAATTGAGTTGATTGCTAATAGAGAATAAAATTTGAATTTCAAAACGCCCATATCCGTGCAAACAGTAGAACGAATGCCTAATGAAACTGCGTTTTAATTTGAATAAAATACACGGTTTTCGCTCACGTTACATTGTCGCGGGTAATTCAAAAAATATGTCTACGCCAGATGTCGAAACATTTTGAGTTAGGATTTTACATCGTTATTTTTATTCATACTTTTATATGGCAGCAACACATGTGATAAACCGTTGTTTCTCATACCTCTGCCTCCACAACACAGAATCGCGTGAAAAAACTAAAATAAGCCTGTTTTAGGAAATGGTATTAGGGCTCTGGGGAAGTTAAATAAAATCTCACAAAGCACTAAATTGTTTAGCTTCTAATCAGATTGGTAGAGCTTAAACTATTTGGGTGAAGCACCGTAGCCGATCCTTTTTCAAGCGTGAAGCAATTTTGGGTTCCAGGCGAAAGGTGTGGTAGCCGACGCTCTTATATAGACGACCCTCTTAGTCAGCAGGATGCAAGACTGTAATCGTCTTTAATTGGAACTTCTTTCTTTTATTGAGTTTATTGCTGGCAGGGCCCGCCATAAAACAGTTATTTTATTTAAGTTGAAGAGGTACGGTTTCCGCCTACAATAGTAAGCAAGGCGAACAACTCAGTCCTCGAAAGTAGCAACACATCTGTGCACGATGTCAAATAGGAGTATAAATGTGGTTGAGTGACTGTCTAGTCCATGGGGTGCAGAGACCTTTTAAGACCAGATGATCTGGAAGCTCGTTTCCAACATAAGTACATCAGGTGGACATCCTTGTTTACTTCTTTAATACACAAAAGAGCGGACAGAACAAGGCATGAAAATTAGCGATGACTACAATTACTCAAACAAGTTCTGTCATACAAATCGGTAACAAGTATAACATTCTCTAACATTGTTGGCCTTGATCGTGCTCTCATCACGAAGTTAACGAGTAACGAACAACTTCGTAAGCTGGTGATGTGTGTAGAAAGCAATTAACTGGGACGCTACAACTTTAGCACTCTACATTAAAGCGAAATGGACAAACTGTATTGTTCCCATCACAGTAAAAGTAATAGTGGTAATAAAGAATAGGTTTTCTTTACACACGATAGATGATTAAACTTTAATATGAATGGGTACCATTCCGTCTTGATTATCCATTGTGAAGTAACTGTTGTTTTTAGTGAGGCATGCGGTTACCGGCTACCCTTAAGCGACCGAGGTGACTTTCTTCGTCTTTAGGATCGTTCTTGAGTTCTGCTTGAATTTTCATGTGTACGTCCATAGGCTCCAGGAATAGCATTAGGTTTCCAGTATGCTCGTTTGCTTGTCTTCAATCTCGCTCAGTTTTTTGTGTGAATAGACCGTTTGCTGCTCACTGCTCACTATACTGGCCACGATGAGAATTAGTCGGTGCATGGACGCCCACAATAAATTCAAAAGAGAATAAAATCGTATCTGAGTACATAAATGCATTGCTGCTCTTGAGGACTAAGATCTAATTGTAACCAAAACCTTGTCAAAAAAAAAACAAAAATTGCTTCACGGCGTATTATGAGGGTAGCTGTGGTACTTTCTCGGTCGAACTATAATTATCACCAGTTATTTTAACAAAATAACGCCATAATATAGCCGTTTTGTAAAAAATATTTAAATATACCTTCCTCATTTATAACTCTTTGTAATAGCGCCTACTGTACCCAAATCTGGTGTAGTTTAGGAGAAGTAAGTAGAAAAACAAATGGACGCTGACAATGTTTTTGTATTATCGTTTCGAGATTATAAAATCTTCGGACGCAGCAATCTTATTTTTACATTATTATACTAATCGATCGATTTCAAATGCCTCCGCTAAGGCTGAACGACTTCTACTCAATAAAATAATAGGGTCTAAACGTGCCCACTAAAACACAAAAACGATCATAAAAGTTTACGTCTAGTGCTCATCCTCTACACACTATCCAAGATCATAAAGTAAAAACTAAAACAGTTGTAAATCGAATGTAACAGCCGCTTGTAATGCGAATACTTGAAATGATTTTTATGACGTAGACGTTGCAGAGTACTTTATAAGTGAACTTGTATTGTTCGACAGTATGTAGTGGTTACTAGAAAATATATGTATCTTTCAGAAAATAAGTTTAAATTAGTTATTAAACAAACATTGTGTAAAAAGGCATATTATGAAACCAATGATTATTTAAATGATAAACTCATATCGTTTGAAACGTCTCCACCTCCACTTGCTCTATTAATTTATTTTATTATTTGTAAATTACATTTTCAAAAATTGAAAACATTGGCGTTTCTTTCACCGATTCTTCTCCGAAACGAAACACCTTACAAGTCAGTGTTTTCAAAATGAGTTCACTTTGACTTTCAAAAAGAGTTCTGTAAGGATTTTACTTTGAATTAAAATATTTGGATTTTTTTGATTTTGATATGGAGCGACAATCATGCTCTTCAGTTGCAATAGACTTTAGGAGAGAGTTCTTCTATTGACTTAGTCACAAATATCGCAGCATGTTTCACTTATGATGGATACGTACTGCATGTTCATTTGCTGCTAATAGTTGATATAAACATTCGTACAGTTTACCTGACCGTAAGTAGTATCTGCGACCCATGGCAATCAACCCTAAATAGGATTAAAGTTTAACAAGCTCGGTGACAAATACGTTGCTATCCTTGACTAAGTTTAAACGTCTTAAGTATCTTTGCTTTACCACAGTATCCAAGGCGAAACACAGCTGTGAACACAGTTGTAAGACCGAAATTTAAATTCTAATTCTAATATTTTATTCCATTGTAAGGTAGCATACACGTATTTTTTTTTAATTTATATTTAGAAATTTTTAATTTAGAATATTAATATATTAAGAA
>DWON01010568.1:0-10698 GCA_018251015.1 Phocides pigmalion okeechobee
TATTTATACTTTATAACTCGAAATTCAAAAAACAGACTCCGTAAGTCAAAATTTAAGAGAAATATTATTTCTAAGCGCCTTTATATGTCGAAATTTTAGTTAAATCATTTGTATCTTGAAATTATGGTTAAGTCGAAAACTCATTAACTCGAAATTTTTGGCATTTCCCTTGACATTCGAGTTATTAAGATTTCACTGTATATAACAGACAAATAGTTACTACAGTAAGTGTAGTTAAAAATAATCAAGAAACCTGTCAGTTTATCAAATCAAATCGTTAAACCTACTCGTACACGCAATGTATTCTTTCACAGTTTGTATTCTCCAATCTACAATACAATTAATTCACAGATATGAATTATTGTCTTTCTTCATAATATGATAACTTCACAATTACACATGGATCATAAATCGTCATTCAATAGTGCATCGATGTCATTCAAAACATCTTTTTCGGAGTTCTCCGTCCTGTGACACGATTGCCGGCAACTCGCTACCACATCTGGTACATTTTTAACTAAATCTAGATCCAGATCTGACACTGTTATTTCGCCATCGTCCTGAACTTCGCAAAGATCGACAACATCCACTGGATCACCCATCTTTGTCGAATCAACGTCTATAACCTCTGTGTCTAACAATATATCCGAGCTCCTACAATCAGTAAGTTCTACACCTACAAATTGCACTTCTGTATCCGAATCGTTATCTGTTCTACAACTGAACTCAACTTCGTCGTCCCTACTGCATTCGCTAATAGTTTTACTTTTATGCCTATTTCTAATCAAGCGTGGCTTGGACGTCTGTTCAGCTATTTTTATCCTCTTAAATTCGTAGCAATTGTCAACCAACTCGTCTTCCTGCATTTCATATATGTCACTTTGTTCCGACAGAGTGCGTTTTCTACTATTCATATCGTCTAATTTTCTTGGATCTACTTTTATTGGACTAGGTTGAGTGGAAGCGTTATGATCTAGCTTTTTGTATACTATAGAGTTACTCCTAACAACCTTTATTATTTTGTTACCTGAAGTGGTTATAGTCTCTTGCGTAGACAGCTTTCTTTTTCTACTCAAATTCAATGTTATCGGTTTAGAGTGAATAATTGTTTCTGGACCCTTTTTCCTAGCCCTAATTTCGTCTAAAGATAAAACTTTGAAGTCTAAAGAGTTTCTTCTCTCCCCGGTGACCTGTTTCTTACCAGCTATGTCGTCTAATGACAACCTATCGTATTTTGTATTTAAATTCGTTCGGACAATTTTGCGTTCCTTTGGCAGCTCGACTGGTAATGGGAGAGCATCGTAACTGTAGAAGGCAGCCGCTTCCGCCTGTATTTTTTCCAAGAGCAACAGCTCCTGGGACTTAGTGCGAGCTATTTTCTGCGCATCATCTGGAGATACCGTCTTCGTCGGAGTGGATGACGGAGCGCTTTCATTGTCCGATTCTGCAAGAACACACCAAATAATCGCTTTAGTCGACCGTCGATTCACGCGCAATGATTTTCGTAATTAATTTTGATGCGACCCGACACGATTATTGTTTGGTGTGTTCTCGACATAACAGTATCTGAAAGCGACTCGGGATGGGCGGTCAAAAATAATTACAAAAATCATATTACGAAACATTTTTATTTGCTCGTTGATGAATTAAACACAACTTGATTAAAAACAAAGCCAAGGTACAAACTGTTCGAATACCGGTTTCTATATCAGTAAATGTAATTAGCTTAAAAGAATTCCCTTAAAACTCACGCCGTACTAAATACCAACGTATGTTGGATTTCTTATACAAACATAACCCCGTTATAAGCGAACGACTTCAAATCGATATCCGTGTTGCATCGTGGTTACTGGGAATCAACGTTACGTGTTTAGTAAAAGCAAATTATTCAATTGCCAGTTACAATTATCCGTCGCTTCACAGTCACGGTACATCAACGGCAATCCTACATGAAAAACTATAAAATATAACTACATACCATCACGGCACTAATTTAACTTGAAAATTTTGAATACATGGAATTAATTTTAAGTTATCAAAATGCTAAACCTTTCATCCCTCTACAACAATCTCACTTCCACGCAGAATTTCATCACTCGAATCCATCCGATGTACAGAATCGTACTGGCTTATAATTTGAATAAAAACACAAACTGTTTTAATCGTCGGAGATACCATAATGTCTAAATAACGCATTCGAAGCGTGAACTAATCCAGTTTATTAGTTTTTAATTCTTACTCCAACGATACCTCGTTGTGAGCGGATTTTATGACGTCATAAAGACATTAATGACATTTTATTTAATCTGTTTATTTTTTTCGCCCGTATTTCCAACCCCTTTTCTCTCTAAACATTATAGTAACTCCGAATGATACACATAGCATCAAATATTAATAAAACGCCAATTTCTAGTTACATAGACATGATTTGGCATGTTTTAAACAAAGAGGGCGCTGCTGACAATGTGCCCTCATTACAACAATAAACAAAACAAAACTGAGTCTCATCATGTTTAAACAAAACAATCAATAGCTCAAAAGTATAACATAAGCATAAATTCTAATGTTAATAATCGAATTAGATGCATTGAAAAGACTCATTATCATATAGTTTCACACATATCCTTACAGACCGATGGATAAAGAATAATAAATCTCATTTTATTTCTTACTTTAAACTACTTTTAAGTATATTTCATTTAATTCGTATCAAAAGTATAAAGAATCAGATCTTGTAAACAATCCAATATTATCACCTAAAAATTATCTTACCCCAGTCTGTAAGAACTTTGCTTTTTGATGACAATAATATTATTCATAATAATTCATACACATTAAGAAATCAGTGAGGTATAACCAAAAACTCAGATAACCTTCTTTAAAGTTGAATAAAATAACAACCTTTTTTATTTCATTTATAACGCTCGCTATTTACTTAATGTGTATAAAGAGTAAATAAATACATAGATAATTAAATCTAACAAGAAAAAGAAAATAATCTAGGTATAAACATCTGTAAGGCGTAATGCGCTAAACATTCTACAGGTACGAGCGAAATCAATATATCTTTAAGCTGCCCCTACAAACAAAGCAACCTCGTTTTGTACTAATCACTGTTACAAAACTATCTACACCGCTGAGACGTTCGGATAACAAATCCCAGGATTTCCACCATCAATTTTCAACTCTGACCGAGCGATACGATTATCAAACCATAAGACTTCATAGAAAAAAATGATATTAAAAATAATATAAAAAAAATCTTTTCCACACTTACCTAACTCTACCCCCACCAATCGAAACTATTTTTTGTTTAATTACTTTTAAATATTGTTAATTACTTTCATACATAAAATAATGACTAGGCGTACCATGGACCCTAAACAAATTTAAAAATTATTCCATATTCCTGTTCGTAAATGTTTTTCTCTTTTATTTATTGCAGACAATTCTGTTATATTATAGGAACTTTACTTTCAGTGCAAAAATATAAAATGAATTTGTCCCGGATTCAACGTAAGAATTAACTACACTTTACCTAAACACGCTACTCATATCAAAGTATTATTAGTTTATTTCGGTTAACGGAAGCATTATCAGATATTACCAAAAGTCCCTAAGCATTTGCTCGCTTCATCTTATCATAAGTATTACGATACATTTTTAAAACTCATCTAAGTTGGTAATACGATCTTAAGCACGAAACTTTAACGCATACAGTAAGCACAACTGTATGTAATCATTATGCATTGATCAATCTAACTGGGGTTAGGACGCGTGCACACAAGACAACAATACACGAAGTGTAAAAAATACATATACAGAAAATGTAAATGAGATAACTTGCGTGTAATTCTGATTTCAGTTTAAGTTATGTTAACTTAACGTTTGACCACCAGACCTTTTCATTACAGTTCGCATGACCATAAAACGTAGTATTTTTAATCTGCATTAGTTGTAGTCTGTAAACAGTGCATACTACGCATTTCCATACACATACCACCGTACGTATATGGTATACGAAAATTTGAACAATTGCGTACAATTTTCAATAATAACATACAATATACGGCCAACCATTTAAAGTAAAATGTCTGACACAGACATATAATGATTGCCTTGTGTATCGTTTAGAATACGCAATTGTAATTCTTGTCTGTAAAATGTACAAGTAGACAATTAACTACCACGACATTAAATCCAATTTTGATACACTATATTCAGTAGCATTTCGTGTATTGTTTATAGTGTGAACGTACCTTTAGTGTATCCATCGCTCAACTCACAATTAGGCTTACCCTTGTACCAAAATTAATATACATACTCTTGTGCTCTCTATATGCGAATCTAAGATACATTTTTTTTTAATTTTATTAAATCTAACTAACGCTCACGGTGCGAAGTATAAAGTATACGGGGGCCAATAGCAGTGGGTACCTTTATAAACTGCCAAAGCCCCATAAAACTTCCTACGTACTAACATACAAACAATTTAAAGGCATAAAGCTTTTTTTTTTCTTTTTTTTTCTTCTTCACCTATAATAATGAGTTATAATATTCGTGTATATATATTTTTATTTGTATTTTAATATATTATTTAACCTATCATTACCTATGTACTTTTCTATCATAGACAAAGGATTATACCAACATCTATCCAAAAACTAGCACAATTGCGTTTCAAATCGGTTTTAAACACAATCGTGGACAGATTGCTTGGATACCTACTGGCGAACCGTCTACCGTCGGCGGGGAATTGCATTTGGCATGCGACGAATTTCGAATAAAACTATCGACTTCGACAGTCGACTCACAACATCAATTATCAACTCACTATGTCGAGTGTTGACTCACAATGTTGATTATCAACTCACAATGTCAAGTGTCGACTCACAATGTCGATTATCAACTCACAATGTCAATTGGGAACTCACAATGTCGACTGTCGAATCAAAATGTCGAATATCGACTCACAATATCGAGTGGGAACTCACAATTTTAGGTATCATCTCACAATGTCGAGTGTAGACTCTACATTCTTACCACTAGCTATCTTATCATCGGATATACTGTATCCATTAATTTATCAAGTCAGTATGTCTCGATTGACCACTTTTCACTATACTTTTTTTTTTCAATTGGCTGTCCTCCGGCTCGAAGGACCATTTGGTGTTTGATAATGCACTCAATATCGGTACAGCGCAATCCCTGCCGGCAGTCTCAGTTCACAATTCAGCCCCAAATCCCATTTCAAACGCGATTGTTTGTGATATAAATCGCTATATATTATAACCATACATGAAAATGAAAAAGCGAGATATTTATATGAATCTAATTAGCTAAGATATGAAAGAGATAATAATGTTCTCTAATTTTATTGCACATATAAAAATACCGACCTCACATCCACAGCAAATCCAAAAAAATCCTTTCAGTCGGACCAAGAGAGCTATTTATTACCTTATCTGAAACTAGCGACATCTTTTCTAGATGTTTTTGAAAACAAAATGTAACATCCCCCAGTTTTAGACAACCAAAAGTGCTTCCTCTAGCAGGCGAAGACGTAAAATAAAATCAAACTCATCTCTCCTATAAATAAACTCATGGATTCAGTTTCCAATAAGGATAATGTAAAAACCATTAAAAACATGCCCTAAACTGAACCCAACAAATAGTTCAAAATAAATACTATATTATGTATAATTGACTATCGTCTGAAAACAAAATATTATATTAACTTCTAAACAATAAAGTCAGCCGCACACTTTCTATCTTCAATCTTATCTGCACACATTTGGGCACGTAACTTAGTATTTTTCTATTTAAATTAACCTTTAATAATCCAAATAGTAACAGCTAATTATTATTAAATATTTAACTAAATGACAGTTGTTTTAATTTAAAGAACAGACTCCAATTATTTACAAATAAAACCCTCTTATAGTCCTTTGCTTTTAATATGTATCGTAAAAAAAAAATTACACAACCAGAGTCCACATTTATTATTATTATAGAACATTGCCAAGAATTTTAACACAGCAATAAGGCAACCGGATCCGACATCAAGCCTTGAAAGCATGCGACTGATCTTAACATTTTCTTCACCACACAGCAAATAGGGATGACAAATAAAATATAGTTTACATTTATATATTGAGAATAAAACTTTAATATGCAACCTATAGCAGCACGAAAACAATGTCCCAATCTGCGAGGGGTCCGTTGAAAACATTCTTAACGAAATAATAACATTATGTGATAAAAAATAAATAATACATCTAAATTACATCTATAACAAGATAGTTATTGTGAGTGTTTCTGTTACACGTTACATTATACATTGGCACGTTATTATATGTGAATTAAACTCTGTCTGTGAATTTGTGAATCTTTGTTGGTGACGAGGCAATTCTCACACTGCTTCGGGACACGCAACGGTTTATTTTCAGACTGCATTTTTTGCCGTTGAACCTGTGCATATCGGCTTGTACATGTAGCACGTGTTGTATGCACGGACAATTCTCCTACTAGCGGGAGAGTGGTGAGCCCGGTTTGCCAGATATTTTAAGAAATGAAAACTAGAGTCCAAAGTGGAGGAATTTCTATAAACAGGAGGACATTTATAATTAAACGAGATATATTTATTTATTTCTTTATATTTTATGTTGCGATATTTTTTTTTTTTTTTCACAAAATGCACCACTTACTCCCACTAGATCTTCATTATGATTTGGACTTACGTCACAAGGAAGACATATTATTTAAATATGCTGGGGAGGACGAGAGGTCAGAATATATAAAGAAGAAAGATTTGTTGGATAATGTATGGCAACCACACGTGAACATGACGCGATTCAGTCGTCCCGTGCGCCGTCGCGCTACACATAGCAGGGTGAGAAAATCTTACGGACTCATTTCGTTTGAATCCTCATCATCCTTCATTTCCAAATGACTGGACACTAGAAATGGTCCATTTATGCCATTATGCAAATCTGCCCGCACGGCACCATAGACAGAATTTAATTCGATAGTGCCAATATTACGAGCATAAATTCATATTACCTAAAGCATAGTGTTACTATAAAGATTAAGTGAGCGTTGGAAACTTTTAAACAATTAATCTTAACTCTACGGTCCGCCGTCTCGAAGGATCAGAGAGTTCTCAACTACACGCTCAATTATAATATTGCTTACTTTTCTCGTGTACATATTGCCAAAACATTCACCAGCTGTCGTTGACATTACATATATCAAAGACTGGTGCTTGATTTATACGCACTGTACAGCACAGCAACTCATCCAAAGACGATGCAAGTCCCCGTTAACTGCCTGATACATGTTACAACTACATATACATGGTAGTCTCTGACATTACCCGTGTAATGTCAGACTGGTGTCTGATTTGTACGCATTATCAAGCACAGCAACTCATCCAAGGATGATGCAAGTCCCGGTTAATTGCCTGATACATGTCACAATTACACGTACATGTTAGTCTCTGACACTACCCATGTCATGTCAAAGACTGGTGTCCGACTTGTACGCATTTATTCAGTACAGCAACTCATCCAAGGACAATGTAAGTCCCGGTTAACTGTCTGTTACATGTTATAATTACACGTACATGTTAGTCTCTGACATTACCCGTGTAATGTCAAAGACTGGTGTCTGACTTATACGCACTATCCAGCACAGCAACTCATCCATGGACGATACAAGTCCCAGTTCACTGCCCGTTCCTTGATGAATAGTGTGTAAACTACATTACATTGAAAACTCGTAGTACAACCATTTTTTTTCAATCGGTCTTTACTTATCAACTGATCATTTTCGAAACAATCGTTAAACATTAAACTATTAGTGTCGATGTGTCCTTAATAACTTGCACCGGACATGAAACTCACAAACACATTAAAGTTTATATAAAGTTTAGTCCTGGCCGAACTTACTTTATCAAGCCCCCGTCATACGAATTGAGATATTCCTGCCTATCATTAAAGGCTTTAGGCATTGTAGTAAAAGAGTCACCTAAACAAATTTAATCTCCGCCAATAGCATAATTAATACTGACCTGTGTAAAGTACTAAAATCTTAAGGTCAATATTAATAAGTTCTTAGGCTTATTATGCACAAATCAGCTCTCACCACCATTTTGTGTCTTCAATAATGTCTTACATTTTCTATAAGCGCTCAATAATTCCCTAGCATTAATTATTTATTACTTTATAGTCATAAATCCATAATCATTAGGATTTTAAATACAAATAAATTAAACCTAAATTATATTTTCACATAACTATTCCATATCATAATGAAAATGACCTTATACTTGTAATAAATACTAATCAAGCCCTTATCAAACTATTAAGCAATATCATTAAGATACAGTAAAACATTATTGAAGAGATTCAGTTGTTTATTTGGCTGACTTGACAGAATACACTTGGCAAATGACCATACATTGAACCCACAGTAATCCAAAAAGGTTGATAAATTAACAAAACTTTGCCATAATTAATGTTAATTGTATATGTTTTTTCTTATCAGTTTATAGGAGGGACCGGACTAATGAGGAGGCAGATTACTGTATGGTCACTATAGTTGGCTGATCTTAAATGTCACTAAATAACTTGTCCTGTCAGACCAACTACCTCACTAGGCTAATTATAATAACATAGCCTGTATATATATGATAATATACTGTTACCTGATCACAAATAACATATGGCAATCTCATTCACCAAGTATCTAAGAACGAAGTGTTCAGACGCAAACAAGTAGTATTTGGTGGTTTGCGGATTAATTTGGAAGATACTTATAGTTATTTGCTTCCCCTGTAGTATTTAAACGCAGCCAAGTACTAGTCTCTTCGCCAAGTAAGTCAGTGTTGTAGCTGTCAAATTTAGCCAAGTACATATGACATTGGTGTTTGATCAACCCAACACATCATTCCGCCAAGCAAACCAGGATGTTAAGCCAAATGCTTCCAAGTAATGCAATTGCAAAGTGTCACTTGGTTGCATTTGTATGTTGGGTGTCATATGAAAAACTCATTGTAATCGGCGGAACAGAAAGTTGCAAATATGTACCACAAATCGGGCATTGTGACATTTTGCTGTCTTATGTCAATTTCATTCGATCATTTTAAACTGCTATAGTAGGTACATTTTAAGAATAGCATTTGATACAGGCTTTGTAAAGTATTGTATGGTGGTTTGATGTATTCAGAACATGTATAAAAGATATTTAAGCAAATTAAAATACACTTTGGCTAGAGGCGCAGCACACGCGGTCAAAACCGGTGTGGCATCTCAAAACGTGGGAGGGGGGCTTATGGTATGTAGTTTCAGTAGAGGCGCATACCTTCCTCAAAGTTGACAACGAGCGGGTCCACGGGAAGTGGCGCGTACGGGCTGGCGGGCGCGGCGGGCGCGCGGGCGGGAGCGGGGGCGGGCGCGGGCGGGTGGGGCAGCACGCGACGGGCACCGAGCAGTTCACTCGAGGCCGGCAGAACGCCCAGTATAGCGCTATCTAATACCACTGGAACAGTTACACAGACAATCAGATATCTCAGCTCCATTACAAATAAGGTGACCAACTTAGCCGTTCCAAGTTGCAATGTTTGAGTGGCTTCAGGTGAGATTACAGATATCCATAACATTTATTAACTACTTACAATTTATGTGGACTGCTTACTCATTTGCTACCTCCATACAATAAAAAAAATGAATTAAAATTGTATTATGAATTACTGTTTTGTACAACTGAAACTTCGTTCATCTGTACTTTTAGTTGCAATTCTTTAATGTGAAAACTCTCCCAATTTTGTATACAGATGCCTGTACCTCTTGAGTCTCTTTATATGCTAAGCTTTATCAGTCTATTTCATTATCTTTAAACTGAACTTTGACCAAGAAGGAGGATAAACTAATTGCATCTTTAAGCAAAATTATTTGTTTTATTTAGTTATAGTTTTACAGTTTACTAGGCAGTTTAGCAGGCATCTAAGGTTATGCAGATGGGCAAAACCACATGTTAGTGGTGCTTGTAGCAAATAAAGGGTCTAAGAAATCCAGATAAATAACAACTACCTTGGCGCTGCTGCTGCCACAGTAGGGGAACTGGTGCGGGTGCTGGTACAGCTGTAGGCACTCCGGTGGGCATTGGGGGCTCCACTGACGGCTCCGGCATGTTATTTGTGGCAATGGCCTGCTGGACAACAAATGTGTTAATCACTCATTCTTCTGCAGTGATCTTACATGTTGTTCCGTGCAAATACTACTATAAAAATTACACAAATCACACAATTAATTTATTTTCATTGTCCTGTATTTGTACCAACAGACTTTAAGTCTTGACAACAATATAAGGTTGTATAACAAGAACACAAGTGCAATGTGTTCAAGGCAGGGATACAACCCCTATTTGGGTTTAATAATAAGGAATAGTATGGAGTAACTCACCATGATAAAATGTAACTATCTTAGTACTTAGGAAAAGCAATATTCATACAGACTATTTTGCCTTCGGTAATTGCCTCTAGGTAGGAGTACTTTTCTATATGAGTTGATTACCTTGTCCAAATGTCTTTGGACAACAGTTACCACTCACCTCTAGCAGTTAATAAGGAAGGCTGCTAGTTTCTTAGTTATTTCATCTATATAAATAAATAAAATTGGAATGTCTGTTTGTAATATT
>DWON01010569.1:0-10698 GCA_018251015.1 Phocides pigmalion okeechobee
TGTTTTGGGGCGAAACACGTGTTGGTACTAATATGTGTAATGGTATATATTTTTAATCACATCACTTTTTCCTATCCGGGAGGGAGAGTGGGCATAGTGTATGCTTTGAAATATATACCATGGTACGTTGTGGTGGCGGATTTTTGCAAAAGTAGTTTTTAAGAACAACTTAATATTACGTAACGGCTATAACTTAATATTCTGGTTCTCACAAGTGCTTGTCAATAGGTCAATAGTAAGAATGTTTTTTATATTAAAACAAAATTGTTTTTTATTTGGAGAATAGTTTTATTTACACTTTGCGACTATATTTGGTATTTACAACCGACAAATTAAACGTACACAAAAAGCATTTATAAATAACAAATTATTCCTCGGCTTTGAGGTCCTTGTGGCCATAGGGCTTCCCTATCTGGCTCCACTCCAAGTCCTATGCCCTCTGAAGACAACGGAACCCGCTGTCTATTTCGAGTCATCAGTTAACCTGGTCGGAAGACAGCCCGTTCCATTTAGCCTTTAGGTAGTCACTATTCGAGAACCGTCTTTGCGAATGTCGGTTCTCGGAGCGACGGTGCATCATTATTATTATTACGTCACATTATTTAACATTGATTTAATAAAAGCAAACGATTATCACAAGCGAACGCAACGGAATTACAAATACACAACATCGATATTTTCTTATGTTATTACAATTAAACGATAATCATATAAGTAATAGAAGTTACGATATCAAAAATATGTTACAAAGTGCAGTCTTAAAAAATGAGTGACAAAACAAAATCGATATAATATTTTCCCTAACCTCTAAAGATAACTAATTAATTAACCACAGATATGTACGTTATTAAAAGAAATTCTACGTTCTTTGAGCTCTATTCACATATGTTGATACCGTTGGGAGTAGCAAAAGCTAGCTCTTAACAACTGATAAGAACTGTGTAGTATTTATTTGCTGTCAGTTTTGAAACTATATATAGGCAAGATATACGGAGGGTTATCGACATATTACCATCTCACTACTGGGCATGGATCTCCTGTTTGACTATAAAGAACTAGTCCATAGTGATGATTAGCCCATAGTCCATATTGATCATACGCAATGGTAGACATCATACATCCGGAGAAACCCATAGAAAAGTCTCTAGCGTGCTGGTTTCCTTACGATTTTTTTAAATTTAATCAAAAAACGTAATATCGACACTTCCGAGATGTATGTATGCCAGAGATTGGTACTCCGTACCCGTGTAAGAAGCCGCAATCTTATCACAAAGAAATTATTGCTAGTCATTGACCCAGAGTAAAATATTACGTGGGATAATTTATGATGAAATTCCCCATAAAATAGGGGCAAATAGTATGGTATTTGCCCTTATTATGTATAGTAATATACTACGGTGCGGGAAGTTAATTTTATGGTGAATTAAGTACAGCAGTGTTTGTGACGATTTCTTGGGATATTTTATTAACCTTGTTAGGATCACTTACCTAAAATGCGAACTGTGTAATAGAGCTTTGGATATTTCAAGTGATTTTGCTGCATAACACTTCTCCCAATAAGAAAGTAATTTGTAATTTCGATTATAAATAATTACATTTTAACAACACATTACAAATTGTCGAATAATAATTATATTTATATTAACAATTCCATTTAAATATAAACACACAGTACAACAACAATTCAATGGATAAAACGTGCTTGTTAAAACTATAACATTTAAAACATTTACTTGCAATAAATAACTAACATCCATATGTATGACAGGAAGTGAATAATTGATATATCGATAACGTAGAAAATATTTAATTTTAAATACATATACATTGAAATTTAATTGAGATACTTAATGTATTAATACATTTGAAAACTAGGCCCTAATCATTATTAAATCAAACAGAATTTGCTACAAACCCAAATTCAACCAAGTATAACAACTATTCTACAAAAATAGATAGTTACTATATAGACTCCAAACAACACAGTTATATGATTGCAAAAATAACTTAGGAGTATGCAAATATAAGACAAAACGTGACTCTTCGTTTAGTTCTCTAAAAGTGAAACAAGATAGCGGGCTAATGGTAGCCATTAAAAAATGATGTTTTCTCATTATATTATAATACTTTTTAATGAATATAATATTGTCGGGTAAAATATTGAAACGGGAGCTTTTGCAACCTTAAGAGTACGTTTGGGTACAATGGTATTTTTATCGAGATACGAATGATCATAATCCATCTCCTAAGATAGCAGTACCATAGGAGATATATATTGTATCCCTCATAACCTGGGATAAGAGGGTACCCAGAGAACGGAATTACCGCATCTCGTGTGGGCCGTTACAGAGGATAAGATGTGTCATATTTGAATTTTATCTTTTATTTAAATAGTATAGGAGAGCGACTCTATAGAAGTTAATTTAACGGCTTCCATTTCACATTTCTTTATGCTCCCAATATCTTTTCGAAAAATTTACAGCAAAAAATACGATAATCATTAGGAGTCTATTTAGTCACTGCATTAACAAAATTAAAGAAAAACAATAACCTGGGTATATGTGAATATTTAACATCAATAAATGAAACAAAATAGGACACGACACACTTAGTTACTCAGTACGCAACATTGCAAAACAATGCAATTCCTAAAGGTATTGGTTGCCATCTCAATTAACGCGTTCAGACTATAAAACGCGGAATATTTACCAATCAGTGCTTTCACATTAAGAAAATATAAATATTAGGAAAACTGAATAGTTAACAACATTCAGGTGATAATTATAATATTACTATCATACATAGCTATAGGCCAATACAATTAACGACAATCCATTAATTAACTGCTCACATTCACAAATTTTGTGAAAATATTTGTCATTTTGTACCTATTTTAATATACGTACTGTATATTAAAAACATGGTCTATTTTTGCAAATGGTCCCAATGACACCATTTCTTACGTTCGTCCGTACAGCATTGAGACTGAATAAATTTAATATTTTTACAACGTTACCTATCTAAGCATGTGTAAAAAATATCTGTAGGCGAGTGAGTTGGTATTTCCCTACACATTACGAGACAATTAGTTTAGATAAAGCGTATATTCAGCGACAGTTCATCTACTTTTATAACGACCGAGTACAATATGCGACGCGATCTATTGACTAATCTAACATAAATTGCATTATGTTTCACTAAATATGTCTAAGCACAGTTCACGTTTATTGGTTCAACAGCAGCATATTATAACCGCAAGCACTGTTGCACTTTGTTAAGCATTTATGTAGGAAATATAATCTTGTGCTGTAATGTCGTCAAATAAACACTTTAATAACTGCGATAGCGTCCTATGAAATCACGTCGCTTTGTACAGCAGCAGTTTACAGCCCGCTCCGGTTGTAAAAACCGTACGACCGCAACTTTCTGCTATTTGCAATGGGCATTGCTCATTTAAGTCTTTGTGTCACATTTGCTAAAGCAACTGCGAAGGCCTGCAAAGCGGAGAAGGGGTATTGGAAGTCCAGGGTGTACGCGTTGCCGTCGATGCGTCCGAACTGCATCACCTGAAGGTTACAACATCATGTTAAATAAATCATAAAATAAAAAGGGCCCAGAATTCAACCCTGTAGTACACCCAACATCTGATAGGCGATAGAAGCAATGACGCATTTTGCAGCTTTATTTTCTTAAGTTACAGATACAGAATAATTCCGAATAAGTAAATATATTAGGAAATATTTAATCTGTACACCTGTATATTTAAATTTTTATAATAAGTATAAAATTCCAACAATCAAAAATTATCTCAAGTTGCACAATACAGTTAAAGCATCATGTGCATCTACATATATTAACAATTTAAGAAGATGTGTCTGTGTAGCCACAGAAGACACCAACTGCATGTCAGAGACGTATAAACATCGCTATGAAACAGACCTGCTTCCCATGATATTCGATCTGGAAGTTCTTGGCAGATTCCTGTGTGACGCGGCCGCCGAAGTCGAGCTGATACACCTGGCTGTTCTCATTCCACATGGGCGCCTTGTTATGCATTACGAGTTGGCGCCGCGCCCCTCCAGCCGCTGCCGCCACCGCCATGTTGCCACCGGCACGCTTCAGCTGATAACCAATCACGTCGTCATGAGAAACAAATGTATTAAGCCATACTCTCAGAATTGTTATTATTATGTGAAATTAGATAAAATGAAAAATAGTCGCTGCACCTCACGGACATCCACATAAAACCTGAAACAGGATTGAAGTCGTATCTGAAGGAGGATGTTGACGCATTGTTATTTCTGAGGACTGAGCAATCATTTCGATTGCCTCGCTTTAAGTATAGCCGGCAACAACACCTCTCCATCCGAAACGTAAGTACGGTTCACAGCGACTTACGAGGCTAGCGAGTAACTCCCTGGTCGATCATAAATAAATTCTGTACTATAAGTTGCGAAGATTTATTTGTTTATTCGAAACTACTGGTCACAAAATTAAACAAGACTACTAATACATTAAATTCGGTATAAATAATAGTCGGCTCGAATGATCAAAACAAAACATTAACTATTAAAACAATAGAGCAACTCATAATGAACATATAAGGATTGTGTTGGGTAAGCCCCATAAATCCCTAGTGTCACAAACACATCGATCTGTGATCTCTCCGTTGACTCATACTGGGAAGATTTTATAATAACCTTGTTTCTAAGCTGTGCCTTTTGGAAGCTTTCCAAATCTCGGTAGTTCTTACTGTTGACCTCGCTGTAGCCCCCGCCATTGGAATACTCGTCGTCGGAGCTTTCGGAAGGTTTCTTGTTTCGACGACGATTCAGCAGTGGTGAGTTGAGCAGTTGTCTATAATAGACTCGTACGTAATTAATTATAATTTGAAATCGAAACTTGATTGCTTTATAGTCAGTGCGGGTAAACTTTATTGAAACGTTCTGTGCATCTACAAAACTTAGTCTAAATTGATGGTTTTTAGGTGTAAAAAATATTAATTTTATAAAACCTTGGTTAATGCGTTGTTGAAACAAAATCGACCTCTATGAATATGTATAGGATAAAGTCAACTCATTGTGACTCACTTAATTCGGTGGTGGTTAAGCTGAGACAAGGAATAGTAAATATATTACAACGTACCGAATGGGCGACGCAGAGGAGTACCGTTGGCGACGTGCGGCGGGCGCGGGTTGCGAGCGTGCAGGGCGCGGCGACGCAGGCGCCGAGCTGCTCTCCCGCGCCAAGCCGCCCTTGTCCGCGCCACTCGCCGCGCCCGCCGCGTCGCCCGCCGCGCCGCCTGCCGCGCTCCGCGACGAGCGCGACGCCAGTAATCGCAGTGCCAACTGCTCCAACGAACCTGCCATGTTCATCGATAGTCAGAAAGTACCTAGTCGTGAATTCCCGCTATTATACTACTTATCGGGTGTGCCGTTGTACTATTTTGAATTTGCTAATTCATAAAGATACGTGCGGTGGGCCATTGCTACTAAATTATCTGACAGAAAATGTACTGACGCAAGAACAGTCTTTTTCATAAACTATTTTCATAGATAGCTCTAATGAGGTAATCTGTAATGCTGTGTATACTTAGTTGTGTAATGCTATGCCTTTACGCAATTGTAATTTGTCGTTGATCTAACAAGCAGGCTAATTACCTAGAATGTAGAAACCTACTGGATTTTAAATTTATCTTTATCAGCCAACTAGATTGAAACGTAAATAATAATACCATTCCAGGCTATGTGTAAGTGATTTCAAAGTAGGAGTCACGGTAGATCGAGCCTTGCGGAAAGCCACATGCTTGAGTGCCAGGGCGCGTTTGATTACCTCGTCTAGCCGCAGGGTGCGAAGTGCCTGCGAGTCTCACCGTTGAAGTAGGGGAGGGCCGCGGGTGAGATAAAGCATCTAAGTGCTACTAACTATAATACTTGCTGTAGTCGGAGTCGCTGTCGGTGGCGAGTGCGGGCGCGGCGGCACACGGCGCTGTTGGTTCGCGACGGCAGGTGGTACACGCTGCTCGATCCCGTCGAGATCGTCGTGTGCCTACGCCTCCCCCCGTGCCACCCCCTGTACCACTTCCTGTATCCCCGCCTTCCTCTGCACTCGTAGCGCCATTCTCATCTCCTGTGCTGTTGCAGCGGCTACTGGAGTTCGCCGACGCATTTTCTTCCCGCCCGTTCGATGCACTGGCCTTTGTTTGACGCTTGCTCTTATCCGCGGTCATTGCGAGTTCGCTAGAGTCGAGACTCTTTGACTTTCCGCACTTCTTTAAGCTCGGCGTTTTTATAATTTCGTTCTGCTTGACATCTGACGTCCTAAAGCATCGTCTCGCCCGTCTATGACGCTTGTTGTTAACGAGAACGAGACGCCGTGGTGGCTCTCCCCTGAGCGCTGTCAAGCTTACGTGCGCATGGAGCACCTGGGGGTCGACAAGGTCTAGATAACCAACACTGCAACTCCGGGTTATTGTATCATACATTGGCACATTTGCGCACACCGGACTGATCGGTACAACAGTGGTAGTTCTTTGAACTCTAACCTCCCTGCCCCTTTCCGTTAAGTTGTTTATGGTCGTTTCGACTGGAGTCTCCTCATCAATGTATTTAAGGTCCTCGTTCTTTTGCAGATTTCGCAACGTATCGGTACGCTTAGTCATCGCATCAGGATGAACTTCATGCTCATAATTTTTATTGCACAGGGACTTCAGTATTTTAGTATTGATTTCATAAGATGCCGATTCACCCCTGCTACAAATATTTTTGCGCAGCTTGGATAGGCAATTATCGGATACGTGATTGTCACATTTCTTAATTGTTACCTGTCTACTGGGTTCTAAGCTAAGATTTAAGTTGAATGTTTGTTGTTCTATGTTGGACAGATTTCCTTTAAGTGAAACATTGTCGCCGCGAACACTATATTCCGTTCTTCCTACGCAAAAATCTCCTCGTCCACCACAAGTGACCGTCTGTGGAGATGGTCTTTCAAAGATAATATCGGTGGGGGCAACAGCATTCTTGGGCGATTGCAAAGTAGGAACGGAACTTTCGCATCTTAATGGAGAAATAGCATGTCTATTTGGTACACTGTTAGGATTATTCATCCGTCGTTCTGTGGGTTGCGTTGTATGACTCGTGTGCCTCACCGGAGTAGAGTTGTAAACGTTATCTGGCACATTGTTTAAAGCGTCGCTAGTATCTATATATGGAAATTCCTCGTAAGATTCAGCCCTTGCAAGTGTAGGATTAAAATTATTATTAATTGAAGTATAATCAGTCTGACTGTGTATGTTGTTAGTACCAATTCTCTCACTGAGTATATTTTGATTAAATTTCTTTCTTATGTTATTATTAGTGTGTGACGGAGAGCTAGGATTACTTGACTGGAAGACGTCTTCTTCATCTTCTGAAAATATATTTGGATTGAACGTAGGATCCGGACCGACCGGATAATCATCCCTTAATTCCGTTATCATTAATGTCATTTGCCTTGGCTGGAGATGCAGTAACGATGTCTTGTACGTTACTTGTCCCAAGTTTGCGGGCACATTTTTAGCTAAGCCGTGCATTTTAAATTTGGTTCCCCAGATATTTGAAGTGACTTCTACTAAACGAACATCCTGAAAATAATTTACCTTCATTAAAGCGATATGTTCGACTACCATATTTGAAAATTGTTAGAAATTTTCGAGGGTTCAAATGAAGGTCGTAAAAAAATTAAATGCTACCTCTGGAAGAGAATCTATATAAGCCAATTCATCAGGAGTTTCATCTTTTTCACTGGAATTCCTAAACTTGCGTCGTTCCCGAGCTCGCCTACGTCTTTGAAGTCTTGGAGATCCGGAGCATCCTAGAAAATAAAAAAATGTATATTAGTTGGAAACCATCAAATAAAATTATGTTCCTGCCATTTTCTTGTGATGACACCTAAAGTTTTATTCTCGTAATTTTCCTGTAAAAAGATTTTTGACTCTGATCTTAGTAATCAGAAGGAAAATGCATCTACGTAATACATAGGTTGCATGTACATGTCCATGGTACCTGCAGCTAGTACCTACTCAAGAATGGGAACCTTTTTTTTTGCTACACTTCTCATATATAGAAAAAAATAAAAAAACAATACCGTCCTCACGATCGCTGTCGGAGGAGCAAGACTCGTTGTGCGGCAGTGGCGGTGGGCGTGGACGGCGTGGGCGAGGCGTGCGCGGCGGCGTCCGGGGCGCTGACACGCGGCCTCCGGAGCTGCTGCCCGCACTGCTACCCGCGCCGCTGCTGCTGCTGCTGCTGCTCTCGCGTGTTACCACCACGCCACCCGCGCTCTCTGCGTGCACAATCCAATAGTTTTAATCAGTTTGATCTTATTAACACTGTCTTGGTAATTAGCAACGTCTGTCTTTCAGATACGGCAATATTAAACCACAGATTTAAACATGTGTTTACATGTTTGATATAAGTAATATGTATAGAGGACAAACATTAACCAACTCGGGTGAATGTGACAAGTCCGTTTTCATAGTGGGCAATAGTATCTAAAATGTATGGTGCCTTGGTAATTTTCTGTGGCAAGTTAGAGACAAGGTCTGCAATAGGCTATGAATTAATATTATCAACAACTTCTGGTTTATAATTTATACATGACGATCAACACTTCTGGCTTATAATTCAAAAATTTCTGGTTTATAATTCGAACATGACGATCTTAGGATAGACTTCATTGTACTAAAGTACATAACTGAGTGCTGAGATAGGCGTTGCGCGTAATAATAACAAATGTCAGTAGATACCTCCGGCTTGTGGATCGAATATAACGAACTCGGGTCTGATCTTGCTGGTCCTGCGGCCTTTGAGCAGTGGCACGAGGCCACCGAGGTGCTCCAGGTATAGCGTGTAGGCGCCCGTCTCCTCGTCGTCGTGACGTAGCATGGTGCAGTGTAGGCGCGCGCCGGATGCCGGCGGCCGCGACACAAAGCGACGTAACTCGTTCGTTTCAGGGACATTGCACTGTTTAATAGCAACCAATAATAAATTCAAATACTTTATTTTATGAACATTTATAAGTGGACATCGTGGTAGAACCATAGAAGTTCTACCTTTTTGACATGTGGTAACACCGGTGAGATATCACCACGCCTTGATTGGACTTGCAACGTGGAGCAATTTATGTTTCGGTTGTAAAAGTGCGATTTCTGGTCGCATTTATAAACGAGGTGATCATTTTAGTCGTCAGAAGCTGCAACACATTAACGTTTGAGCTCGGATAGATCGGTGAACAGTGGATCAGTTTAGTTACCTTACTTACATAACCAAATCACATGAAATGGATGCGACGGAGGCATTCATAAGAAGAAACCATGCAAGCTGCAAAAAATTAAATAATTGTTACCCGTATGGTATGCGCGAAGAGACTGGCAAGGGCTGGCTGCAGACGCGGCGGTAGCGGCAAGCGCTGCGCTAACCGTGGCTCGCGGAGTGCCTGAGCCGCGCGAACCCGTGCCAGGAGCTGCAGCGGCGCCACCACCCGCCACACGCGCGCCGTGCACACCGCGCCGCCCACTCCCACGAACAGCCGCCGCGCCGCGTGGCCCCATGTCAACGCCGTAACGCGAGCCTGACCGTCAATATCAACTCGTTACTGTTCAACTACTAGATAGGATCAGAATCAGAATGCATGTAATCTATAAACTAAGTCTATAGACTTTGGGAATGTTGTAATTAGTACCCAAAGTAAGCAAAATGTTATGGAAATCTCGCAAGCAGGTTTCCTCACGATAGTTTTCATCGCCGATAGAGCAATTATATGTACACAACTTGGAAAACATCAGAAATGAGTACCAGGTATTCGAATTCCAGATAACCCTTGTTAAAAGCTCGAATACCATTAGTCTATCACTACTTTTACTGTCATAAGTATCCCGACCATATTCACCCAAATGATTGTTCCCCCTCTCGTTTTTAATTACAGGCGCCACTTTATTACTCAAACGTCATATATTAAAATTCCTCTAGCCAGCGCTAAATAGATTTTACATGATAAGTAAAAATATAACAAGTTTCAGTATAAAAAAATCTTCGTATGCTATTTTCATGCTCAAAAAGAAAAAAAACAGCAGGAATTGAAATAAAGACATTTACTTACCTGAGTATAAGGTATGGGCACAGTATAAATGAGGACTCCAGTATCCGAATAAAACTTCACTACATTTTTGTATGGAGGCGAATCCGCTGGTTCATTTGGTTCTAAAAAAGAAGAATTATATAATAATTTAATTTTTGTTTCGTTCTAAATTGGTAGTAATATAAGTTTTACATTGTAAAGTTTATACTTATGTTAAATTCAAATTATTGTTACCATATTGTTCCTTAGGAGTAATTACGCATGTACATATAAAATTAGTAGTTATTATGTAAGATCTCGAAAGCAGAACTTATCGTCGCAATCATTCGCTTCTGAAGTTTTGTCACTTCATCGAGATTCGAGTAGCTATTTTACAGAGTAACCCTATAAACCCTGAAATACGTATGACTCTAAGAACTTGAAGTCCTGTTTGATGTTGTGTGTGGATATTTGTGGGGTATCGTGACTATTTACCACCAAGTTGTTTTCTCACATAAAAATGTTTTTTTTTTTTTTTATAATGAAAGAGTAAGAAACGGGCATGCAGGCCACCTGATGTTAAGTGGTCACTGCAGCCCATGG
>DWON01010570.1:0-10698 GCA_018251015.1 Phocides pigmalion okeechobee
ACTTGCTTGTTTGGGTAAAATATTTTATCCCTGTTAAAGTATAAAAGCGAAATGTAGGCTGTATTTTTGTTTCTTTAAGGCAAAATCTAGTGTTTTAATAGATTAGCATATAAGGAGGAAGACCTCAAATTTTATATACAGAAGGCCTGTACCTGCGCTTCGTTACAGGTTATATATTATCAAGCTATATTATAAGTTATATTATGTTGTAACTGTTTTATAAGCACTATAATTTTAATAACAAAATATTTACTTATAATGAAACTTAAACAACAGGGATGGCTTATTTTTATATAATTTAGTCTGGCGAAAAAGCAGCCTGGCTACATAATTGAAAAGTCACCATCGTCTATATTGTCTACATAATCAAAATGTCTGTATTGCTTATATTGCCTGTGTTGTCGTCTTATATTATTTATGTTGAAGTCCATTAGATAAGTCACCAGCATGGATATCTTTGAAGGCGAGCTCTCTGCACTTGTTTCAAATAACTGAGGTTATTTGAAAGAAGTGTAGTAGTATCATAACGTTCAGGAAATACCTCAATATTTGTTCACCAGTATATTTTAAATCAAATAAACAGTACTTCGCATTGCTCCGCTAAACAAGTTCGCTAACTACATGTCAAAGCTACATATCAATGTGCAACGTCATCTATCAAAGCGAGCGGTGAAATACCCGGCATATCTCGATCGATATCGACAGACAGATGAACATCGACAATCCACCGAAGCGCACGGAATGCGTCCGGGCGCATCACTAGACGCACACGGACTGATGATCATTGCTGCATGCGCTCTATAAATAATATGTTGTAAAACGATTTTCGATAGATTAATCTGAATCGTGCGCGCTCGTGCGCCGCCGGGGCAGCGAAGGATCTATTGTATCGATTCGAGTTTAGGAATCGATTAGAATCGACTAGATAGTTTTTCGTTTACTAATTTCTTAAATGTTAAATGCTTGTCCATCACACTACAATATTGGCATTTCCGTGGAAAAATATACATATGTATATGTATCTTAGTGCTCAGGAATGGATATAGGATGTAATAATCAGTGATAGGGTATGCTTTTTTTTTATTGCGAAACGGAGTCGTGGTTGCCGGATACACATTATTGGAGGCGATCATCTTAGTCCTCAGGAATAGGAGCGCATCCGCATCCATCCTTAAATAGAAAGTCTGTTATATTTGAGATTGGACGTGGTTGTTCATGGGCTGCAGTGACCACTTAACACCAGATGGCCTGCATGCCCGTTTCTTACTGTTTCATAATAAAAAAACATAATACACTTAATGAACTTCAAGGGCACAATAAAAAATCAGTACATCGACTTTGAGCGCCCTGTTGGCTAAGGTTGACCGGGAGAGAAAAGCCGACTAAATACCTCTCGGCTATACCCTGTCTATGCCTTTCGTAGGTCTACAGTGGTCCAAGCACGCGTGTCCGTACGTAGTACCTAAATGAGCGCTCTCGTTCTTGTGGGAATGTCCGTTCAGACTATTTGCTGCGACTACACGCTCCACCATCTAAATGTCGGACAGTGAATGTATTTACTCTTATTTATGCGATATAGGAATCGTTATTGACCCTAAGTCGCTGTGATTTGTGAATACGGTCACAATTGCTTGTCTTGTTCCACCTAGTGCGTGCGTATTCTATTGTTACTGATATTGTTATTTGTGTAATTTGATCCAATACGGTACCTTTGCTTGGAAATTGCGTTTGCAAAACAATTTTAAAGGTTGTAGAACTATTCGATTGGGCTGCGACTACTCAACATCAGGTAGTTTGCATGCTCATTTGCTACTCTTCCCACATTAAGACTTTAAAGTGAAGCATAGGTCTATATAACTATAATAGCGCTATGGTATCTCCTGTCTATCGTAAGAGATGACTAAAAGATGTCTCTGCAGATCAGGAGATTATTTATTACATATTGATATGGAACCCAAAAAAGAAAAATGAACTAGATGTCGAGTATTCCCACGCCATAGTAGCCGCCGGTGTTAAGAGGGCTGGTCCATATCTCGCGCAGAGAATTGCGATTGCTATTCAACGCGGGTATGCAACTAGCGTTCTTGGAACCGGTATTGACCCCTTTAGATTATTTAGGTTGGGCTTTTATTATAATTAGTTTTAGATTTTCACTATTGTAAATATTCATCTCAGTTCCAATCAATTACTTTATTTCATTATCAGGTATTTACATACACTTAATTAACGTCAAGAGTTTTCTTTTTGTATGAGAAGAACAGCAAACGAACATTCAACCCACCTAATGTTAAAAATCCCATCTGAGCTTGAATATAGATGTTACTACTCCTGAGGACTAAGATGGTCGCCTCGCTTCAAAGTGTAACCGGCAACGGCACATCTCCAACCGAAACACAAGTAATGCTTTATGGCGGATTATGAGGGCCACAGTGGTACTTCCCCGTTCGAACTATAGTTCTCCCACCTTTAGTATAATGTAAAATCAGTACATCGGCTTTGATATTGACTAATGCCTATTGCATTAGTCAATATGCAAATACCTGTAAGTTCATTTCGCATTGATACACACAATTCCTCTTAAGACTACCGTTAAGAGCGTTCCAGTTTGCGAACGGACATTCGGGCAGGGGTCCTCAACTGCGGGCCGCTGTACTATAACGAATTAAAGTATAACGACAGGGACAACATGGGACATTGGTAAAACTACTGATTCTTTATCTGATTTGGAGAGTGCAATATTTAATTTACTATAGAATTAAGGTTAAGGTTAGGGTTAAAGATATTTATTTCTCAAAAGAACATTGCTTACTTAAAATGAGAAAGTTTACACATTAAACATACATGCAAGTTATACCGACGTGGTTGGGGGTGTGGTACTGATACTTTTAAACTAGAATTACAACAATTAAAACTTAGACGTAAAGGTAATAATACTAGATTCATTATACAAATATTTCTGATTTTAAAATCTCCATGTACATAACAGATATGTAATGAAAATTATGATTTTTTCTCAAGTGTGCCTATCAATAGCTTTTTTTAAAATATTGGGACTTCTGCGAGCACTTATAAAGCAGATGTCCCATTTCAAATCGATGATTACTTCCGTTGGTACTTCTGAGGACAACGATGGTCGCCTCACATAAGCGAGCTGGGAACCGCCTTTCCATTGCAAGACAAATGAATTTCTTCATGATAGATATGTATGTAACAGTAGTACCTCCCCGTTCGAACCGCACGAACTATTACCTTGATCTGCTTTACTTGACTACCAGTATAAGCCAGAAATATAATATAAGATGAAAATGTGTAATCTAAAGAAACATATACATACATATATAGTACTAGCATATGTCCACATATTGTCTCGTTCAGAAATTGATATTACAATATATTCCTATAAATCATACAGCTCTATTTTTACCCTATATGTGTTTTAAGAAAATCTATGAAAGGAAAAAAAAACATTTTCTTTCCTCTTCCTTTACGAGTGAATTTTTTCCCGAAATTCTTTCTTAATGTTCACTTACGCGATATAATAAACCTATATGAAAAATTTCAAGATAGTAGGTGCCATGGTTTGGACTATGTGTCGATTGCTAGATTACCCTTTCACCTTGCACTTTATCTAGGCAAAATCTATGACTGTCTCTACTGAACTTAAGCTATCGTCCATAAATCTTCGCTTTGCATCATATTGCAGCGCCACCTATTGGGTTTAATTGTGAATCTAATCTATTCTCGGATACAACTGAAGACAAATAATTTCGTCAAAGAATGAGAGCCAGTATGAGGTCGATGTTCCCAACCTAGTCATAAATAGATCATATTAAATAACCCATATCATATATGCCGATCCTATTATAGTATCCTGCATTATCTTTGAAACTTGACGTAGTAAACGAACTTGTCGTCATTAGCTAAATGAATACCATAAAGAGAATCATTATAACCTTATAGAACCTTATATTTAAAGCAGACATTATAGCTTAATAGACCAGTGGAAAGATTCCATAATTTTGATCCATGAACAAAACTGGTCAGTACGATGTTCAATAGAACATCTTCAACTAACTCACCTCGAATGGAACTCAATCTCCCAATAGTACAAGTAGACAAAAATGTCTCTCTTGTTCCGCCGTATGATAATCTTGTCCATTCTACTCATATTGAAAAGTAATTATGAGTAGATTTTACGGTAAAATACTCAAACATGTGTGATTCCTGTATGAAATCAATTAGGCGGAAGTCAGCAATGATTTAAACCCTCGTTATAAGAGACTTATGTAGCGATTTATGTCTTTTAAAAACGAAGAGAGAGAATCTGAGAATAAGGTGGTAATGTATACTGAAGTAACAAACGAAATTGCAGGATGCTTAAAGTTAAGTGGTTGTGCCTCTGTAACCAGCAACATATGACTGAAGTCTAATCTGAAGTCGACCATTTTTTTATTAAGAACTATGTTGGATCCCTCTTTGTGAATCTGCTTATAAAAGTGCTTTACTTTTTCAATCGAATCGAATTCAAATGAAATCCTTTGTTTATACTCTTAACGATATATATTTTTTTCATGTATTTTGTTTGTTATTTTCATAGATATATTGCTCTATTCAAATTTTAACCATTTTAATTTCTATTAACTTTATTAAAATGACAACTTTTCTACCCTTAGACTTAGCTTCTCAAATTTAAATGTAAAAAAACGATAAAAATATCGATATGAATAAAAAATAAGTTTACAAAAAAATAGTTACAAATCTGATATAAAAAAAAGGATTTTATATTTTTTCCATTTTGATAATTAATGACAGGATTATGTGTTACAAAACATGGAAAGTAGAACCAAATTGAGAACTTCCTCCTGTTTTGAAATCTTACTAGATTTCTGATAAACACTAATGGTTACAAAATTGTTAAATTGTTACTTAAATGATAAGACTACCTTTGTAGTACTTCTCTGATAATCACTAATTATCTTTAAAAATCTCCACGCATCTAGTTGAGACTGAGTTACAAGTAATCCACGATCCAAGCACTAATCCCCAAGTGAAACACCCCTTCGTACATACAAATGTAGTGTAGGCCCATAATTGTTAATTTCAAGCAAAATACTCGCAATAGCTTTCGCGTTGCACTAACTAACGATCCCATTGCGGGATGCCTATCGGGTTTCTGTGCAGAGCGGGTCCGGATCTACCATGAAGTTAAACTGTACTTTGAACACGGGTATAAAAATGTTCATCGTCATCCTCCTTTTCAGTCTTACCACTACACATGATGACGATAAACTTGGAATGCGAATGGTTTGTCCACCGCACTAGCTTTATGAAGAACTCACAGGTAAATCGTTTTTAGGGCTATTTTCCTTCACATTTAACACACAATATATGAAAAATCACATGTTACCAACGACTGTTATGTTTAAAAACTATTCTATTAGTTGATTAAAAGCTTAAGTTACCAAATACGAATTTCTTTTTAAAAAACGACATCACATCATTTTTATGGTATAACGTGTTAAATACTCTGCAGTTTTTGAAAAGCATAATCTTTGTTCAGAATTTAAGCAATGCAATCTATGCACGTTAATGACCATGTTATTTATTATGACCGAATATATCTCTAAGGTGTACAGCAGGCTATACTGTGGCATACCTAATGTTTAACTTTTCACTTGAGAATAACTTACAATTATCTAATAACAAATCATGTTTTACGTTACACCGGTTTATTGATAAATATACTCTGGTACAATTCTAAGGTTCAATATCTACTTTTATTACCTTTACCTTTAGTATTTTTTATTTTTAAATATACCTTTATCTATAATCTAACATCTATTTATTTATATAATGTATGATATTACAATAACCATGTATGATTTTCATTGATTAAAAGAGGATATAAGAAAAACTTCTACTGGCTATTAGAACCATTATGTTGATAAATAAAATATTGCAACCGGAAAAAAATCCTTCGTTTCCGCATGAAAGGTTAACCAAGCAATTGATTCAATGTAACAAGGATCAACTCTAGATCAAATAACAGTGGAGCTGGTCCAAAAAGGAATGCGAGTACATAATGCATGCGCGCACGCACGCCGCGACGCGTCGAGATCGATGGATCGTATCGATCCGCACAAAGCGAGTCGTGATCTCGATTACGTTAGCATTCGAAAGTTTAGCCGTTTATGTAAACCTGGCCTTTGTTGTCTTATTTTAGTTTGTACCGATTTTGTTACAAAAACATGGTCGTAGCGTCGTGGCTCTGCTTACATTTACTTAACAGTAGACGCGGTGTAAGAATGTTTTGTTTAGCCATAAGTTTTAAGTCTTTTTATGTCAGTGTTGGACCCATCGGCGCTTACAGCTTCACTGAGTAATTTTGCAAGCTTGATCTCTGCCGTCGAGAATTCTTCTTTACTAGACTCTCCAGCGAGTGAAGATTGGAAGTCGATGTATTTTTTGCTCCAATAACTCTAATTCTCCACTCTGAGGATTTTAAGTGGTGAATGAGAGTTTTATTGAATTGTAAGTCATTTTTATAATAAAAAACTACATGTTATTTTATATGAAAAGTAGCAACAGCGTAGGTACTACTGCTGCCCTCATAATCCGCCGTAAAGCAACGCGTGAGTTTCAGTTGCAGAAGTGCAGTTGTCTGCTATACATATAATATGGCCAGAATCTTAGTCCTCAAAAACTCATCTACTTACGACTTCAGATAGAACTGCACTTCTGTTATTTGTCTATTAGTTATTATATGAGTATGACTTTCCATTTACGACGGCAGGCACATAGGCGTTGGGAAAGGAAATGGGAATTGGGAAAAGTGATTTTTCCATGTTGGAAAAGTAACAAATGAACGTGCAAACCACCTGATGTTGAATTTTAATGGTCTCTGCAGTCCATTGAAGACTTAAGTCTTGCCTCGTCATATAGACGCGTTGCTACTCCTGAGGACTGAGATAGTCACCTCACTTGTAAGTGTATCTAACAACTGCAACTCCAAACGAAACAAGACTTGTATTTCGGCGGATCATAAGGGCGGCAGTGGTACCTCCCCGGTTGAACTATTGTTCTACTATTTTACATGATGTTAGCGGATGTTGACAGGTGCGCCGTGGGCGTAAGTAAATGAATTAGTAGTAGTATAGATATAGTATAGATATACTGTAATTTACTAAAATGACATAATTAATGACAGTATATTTATACTGTCATTTACTTATGATGCAATTAATGGATGACAATATTTGTGAAGGTAGGACAACTATAGTTCGACCGGGTAGGCACCACCGCCGTCTTCATAATCCGTCATAAAGCATTACGTGTGTTGCGAGGCAACCATGTCAGACCTCAGGAGTAGCAACGTATCTACGTTCGAGCTCAGATAGGATTTTGCTCGTGTTTGTGGTTGTACGTGGATGTCTATGGGCTGCGACTACTTACTATCAGATGGTTTACATGGGTTTGCTACTGTTCTCGCATAAGAAAGAAGTATAATGTAATTTACTTATAACGCAATTAATGCATATCCTCTGGTCCATGCGAACGAAGTCGCCGTAGAAAGCTAGTCTTTCACAAAAACCCTTATTCCCTACGTAAGTTCTTACATAGTGGTGACCGTAACGTTATTCAAGGGTCTAATCGTGTAATTGACTTCCCACGAGCCGCCACAGTTTTTGCCTCGCGTTCCTATGACTACTGCACTGTGACATATATACAGAGTGGTTTAAAAATTTACACTTGAATCAATTAATAAATGAAGAGGAAAGACTGATAGTCCCAAAGATTAATGCATAGCTGAAACTATTGATTTTTGAATCCTGAAAATTTGCAGCTTGCTTCTTTATAGTATAAGTGAGAATTACGAAGCACTAACATTCGTAAATTTCAATCCCAAAGATTGAAAGAAATTCAGTCGGTTTGGAAATAAGGTATATGAAATTTTATTAATAAATTTATACCTATTATGTGTATTATGTATATTCTTATTTTTACCTACAAGTAAAAGAATATTGTATGATTTTTTGATTATTTCATCGATTTGCTTAAAAAAATCATATAAGCTAAAAATAGAGCTGCATGATGTATTGCAATATATTATAACATCGACTTCTGGGAGAAAAAGCTGTAGGTAAAAGCAGAAAATTAAATTAGCGTTTCCACGAAGTAATGTTGCCAGCTTTCTGGGAACTGATCCTAAGGACGGTAGTTTAGATGCAGTATTTTATTTTTAGGAACATCGTTATTATTATAATGTTTAAAATTTTAATTGTGTTTTTATTGTTTTATTACTAAAAATTTGAAATATATTGAAAAAATTCTACTTAACTTCAATATAAAATATTATAAATACATCCTCTCTCGCATCTCTGAAGTTAAACATGCAATGTGTGTTTTGTGTTGAATAGTTAGATAAGTAATGTAAAAAAATATTACAATGACAAATCGGGTTCGTAAACAACATTTTTATTTGTAAGCAATAAATGAGATTTCGCGACAGCATTTTACGGAAACTAAATGAAATCGAAAAATAAAATCACCCTGTATAAAACAAAATCTCGTTACTCAGGCCACATCTGCGTCCGAGCTCTGATATTTCTTACAGATGCAGAAGCAAGACTTGTCCACAACTCCTTAAAGAAACCTATGATCTACGCACACCTCCAAACTTATAGCGATGAGGGAACTTTAACCTTAATACGTAGGTTTAAGTTTCAAATTATCTTGGGAGCGTTTTTGATTTATTTCCGATGGAAATTGAGGAGGTTTTGAAAATGAATGCACGTCGAGACGACCGAAAGGAAAGCACGTATTTGACGCGGTTCTGTAGAAAAAATCTTATTTCATTCATAAAATGAGTCGCATTGAGAACGGCTGTTTTTTTGCCTCCACCGTCTTATTCATCGGTAGCCGTTGATCGACGTGAAATGATGTCAAAACTGGTTTTTTAACTACATACACTAACCAATGCCTGCGATTTCGTCTGCGTTTATAAAGGAATTTACTGTCATATCGGTTGCCGCGCGCAAATGAATCCAATAGATGTCACTGGAATCGGATGCAAAGCTGATATTTCTGATCTTGGATCCAGCAGAACTATACTTTCTGCAAAAAATACTTATAGGTAATATTAGATGTAAATAATTATATAAGTTCTTTATGTAATACCCAGCAGTTTCAACGCATTTTTAATATAACTGGGTAACATGGTTTTCCGGAAAATGAATCCATTCATTCCTTACCAATTTTATTGATGTATTCTGTAATAGATTTTTTTTTTATTGTGGAAGAGTAAGAAACGAGCATGCAGGCCACCTGATCTTAAGTGGTAACTGCAGCCCATAGACAACCACGTCCAATCTCAACTAGAACAGAAGTTCTATTTAAGGATGGACGCGGATGCGTTCCTACTCTTGAGGACACATGAATTTCTTTTATATATACAAATCTGTGGTAGACACTTTTAACACACTGTTCACACTTGACTGGTCCCGTCACGGCCCTGGGTCGGAACAATCTTTGACATACTTTTATTTTACTTTGTATCAGTATCAGTAAGCATTGTTTAGTCTTGGACCTCACATGATTTTGGTTTTTACTTATTCATACATCAAAAACTAAAATTCAATATTGAATTACCAAAATTCCTGTTTTTGTACATTCATTTACGCTACATAAAGAACCTGTCTGCAGATTTTTAGGTCCGTCACTCTTTGTGGTTTTACGTAAATGCGTTGAATCTCTAGAAGATAAAGACCGGCGCGTTGCTACGGAATGCAGCCGACAACTATATAGATCTTTTCACAACACAGGAGTTGCGTCTCAACCGACCCACGGACTGATCTATAGTTTCAAAAGTACTAACTATCGTGGATGCAATTCCGGGTTATGTGGGATTTTACCTACTATGAAATCCTTCGATAGCCGTCTTGAGTACCTGTCGGTGCCTACGTCAAAGAATTAAAGGACATCCTACATCAAATCTGCGTATACCCAGAGGTACTAACGGATCTCGCGGGGGAGGAAACGGGTATGAGATTCAGGTTCTTTAAAGGTTGGAGAACTATAGTACAGCCGGGGAAGTACGTCCGCACGGCTCATGATCCGCCGTAAAGCATTATTTGTGTTTCGGTTGGAGAGGTGCAGTTGTCGGCTACACTGAAGCGAGGCGACCATCTTAGTCCTCAGGAGTAGCAACGTATCTACGTTCAAGCTTAGATAGGAACTCGGTCGTGTTTGTTGCTGTACGTGAATGTCTATGGGCTGCGCTACTTAACATCAAGTAGTTTGCATGTTCATATGCTACTCTTTTCAAATAAAAAAAAATCAGTCCTCGAGGATTCCCTCTTTACCCGAGTTTCTTCTCAAAAGACCTCAATACCGCCCGGGATTTCTTAACTTTCCCGTATCACCAATATGTTAATTAAAATATAACGATGAAACAGGGAAGCATAGTCAGCACGGTCCATTTATTAAGCCCATGGTTTAATGGCCAGCGCCATAATGTCGGTGTGGGACCACTGACAACAACGTGTTTCTCATAATCGCTACGGAATACGGAACGAACTTTCGAGCGTCTTTTCGAGCAGTCTTTTGAGATAGGCAGTAGTATGAATGGCTCACCACTGCCTTTTTTTATTATGAAAGAGTAAGAAACGGGCATGCAGGCCACCTGATGGTAAGTGGTTA
>DWON01010571.1:0-10697 GCA_018251015.1 Phocides pigmalion okeechobee
TGGATGTCTATGGGCTGCGACTACTTAACATCAGGTGGTTTGCACGCTCGTTTGCTACTCTTCTCACATAAAAAACCTATTTTTGCCTTACAGTAACAACATAATACCGGTATGTTCTTGTTTGAAAGGTGTATTAAGTCAGATTTACATTTCAAGGATCACGTTTAAGTCGTCAAGAGAAACAACGCATGCGGAGTCGACTTCAGGTAGAAATTCCATTCTATATCGAGTTGATTATAAATGTGGCCACTTGACATCGGGGACTGCTTGTTTGCTATTTCCATTACATAAAAAATTTCTACGTTGTATGATAAGTGGGGTATCGAGTATGGGCCTTCGCATTTATTGTATTTTATTCGTATATATGACAAAAGCAGGCAGAATTTCGAAATAATAAAAATGTGATTTTGAGTACCGTATCGTATCATATAAGTGATAATAAAACATAAATTATGGCTTCAAGAGGCTATTTATTCATATTAGTTAATAGCAATCAACCTTTGTCAAACATATCCCATGCCGCCGCCCACAAAACAATAGTAGGTATATAATGGAATGATCGGTAATTACCACTAATAACCTCACTGTACAATTACACAGAAACGCAAATCAATATATTATATTCACAATATTGTATATCTCTAGATGGCGCGTTGGTGTCGAGGGGCTTTATACCTGTATTGATTTTTCCGTCATTTATGTTCTCTCTGGCCTCAAATCGTAAAAAAAAAACATAACGTAGATGCGTACGTGTGCCAGTCGGCGCCTGAGATGAGCACAACAATAAAAGTTAACCCTAATCCATGTTTCTATTGTTCCGTCACGTGATCTCCATCCATTTAAATTATTTTGATTGCATTATTGTAGAGAATCACAGACAAGCGAAGGGGAAAATTAAAGGGAAAGTAAAGCGCGAAAAGCGTCACTTGCCAATTGCTGGAGGCGTCGTTTTCTCGTTACCGTATTTATATTAAGCATTTGCCTCTGAAACTTCTCGCGCAATTAAAATATAGATGTAACTTTAATTAAAAACTTTTATTTAACAAGAGTAGTAAGTGCACAATGCTGGCTACCTGCTGTTAAATAGCTGCTCCAGCACACTGACGTCAATGTGCAACCTCAAGCTGGACTAAAGTCTTGTCAGAGGTTGTACGTACATATATGCAATACCATATATGATTATTAACTCGCTCCTGCAAGGCTATCAATCGTACGATCAATCATAACAAGGTTGCTTCATCGTGGAATTTGAGACAGATGGCGGTACCTTCATGGTCGAACTATAGTTTTATTTTTATTTCGGGCGGCGCATGTTAATTCCAAAGCGGAGCGAAAAATACTGAAGTAGAATCTTGACTGTAACGGGGGATTTTAAAGTGGAATTCGCCATAACGGCCTCGCCGTAACAGTATTTTTTTTTGTTCCCTTATACAGTGTACTATTTTTTTCGAGTGAATGGCAATTAGTATTTTCCTCGTTCCATTTAATTCACAGAGACGACTCTGCTTGCTCTAGATTTTGTTTGTCAATTCGAATATCTATCCAGCCATCTGTTACAGGCTTATGTCATATGCGATGTTCTTGCCTGATGAATTGCTCATGTAACTATGATGTATGTACGTTGCTAAACTAGACTTGTTTCGTTGCTAGCAAAAAGCAATAGGCTAAATAATCGCTAAACTTCTGATGTTAATGTTAAGAATACACAATCTATTACATAACAACTGATGTTGTTATTGGATGGGTTACCAATTTATTTATTTTTTATAATATTTTAGACCCATTTCAAATGTTATTCTTGCGAGTTATTAAATACTCTTTAGAGTCTATAAGAAATATGGACGACAAAAATCGCTTGACATTAAGTAAACATATAGCTTATAAAATAATATTTCACAAAACAAGTATTAGGAATTTGAAGGTCATTATAAAATAGCAAGCAATAAAACAATACTGTTAGTTATAGATGCTTTTTAAGGTTGATCTTTAAAATGTTCTTATCATTTACTTATATAAATTATCTATTAATTTTATATGAATAATGAACCTCCTCCAATTTTCAAATTTGCTTTATCTGTATCGCTGTGTAAAGTTTACTAACCCATATTAGGCCTGCGTGGTGGAATCACTCCCATTTTTTCTAGCACTGACACTACGAATAGCAATACATTTAAAGCTGTCAGCACATTTCATATCACGATAAGGCTGAGAAAAATTGCTTGGCGACTGATAACAATCAATGATACTAGCTCAACTCATGTGCTGAGTGTAAACTTATGTACATTTGCCGCGCGTGTAAACTAGGACGTGGCATGTGTCAGATGTGTGTGTCAGATGCGGTTATGAGTACAAATGGGAATGGCATAATTTCTAAACTTGAGTATAGGCTTCTAGAACAATCGATGTGACCTAAACCAAATGTGGTGCGCGTTACGAGGCTAATGAGTATAAAGCTCTCACGAAGTCTCTTTAACAAATGTGTTTACTCATGTCATGTTAATTAAATTACTGCCGATGTTTTCCTGCTAACGTGAAGTTGGCTTGTTCCTATGTAGCCTTTGAGCAGCCACCCGACTGTTCTAATATATATTGTTAGTTTGGGGAAACTTACACGTTAAGTTCCGCAAGCTCCGAAACGTGTCCACGTACCTATCCGATGCATATCATCATGTACATAATTTGCAATGTTGATGAGTTTACATTCTATTATAATAATACTGATATAAATTTTAAGCAATGTATTTTATCTAGAAAATAAAAGGATGCGTGTACTTATGTACGCGCGTGAGAAGTTATAGTACTTTGGCATCATTAAAAAATAGTTTTTAATTTATGTAAATAATAAATTACAATAAAATAATAAAAGAACTGGAAAAGAATAGTCAATACAGTCAATAAAGTTCAGTTTAAATTTGAAAAAAAAAATTTACATTAAGGTTTTTTTTTATTATGAAACAATAAGAAACGGGCATGCAGGCCACCTGATGCTAAGTGGTCACTGCAGCCCATGGACGACCACGTCCAATCTCAAATAGGACAGAAGAAGAAGAAGAAGAAGATTTTTTAAGAAGTAACTTTTAAAGGTGGGAGAACTATAGTTCGACTGGGAAGGTACCACCGCCCTCATAATCCGCCGTAAAGCATTACTTGTGTTTCTGTTCGAGAGGTGCGGTTGACGGCTACACTTTGAAAGAGGCAACAATCTTAGTCCTCAGTAACAACTCTTAGTAGCAACGTATCTACGTTCGAGTTCAGATTTCAGTCATGTTTGTGGTGTATGTGTCTATGGCCTGCGACTACCTAACATTAGGAGGTTTGCATGTTCGCACTACTCTTCTAACATACAAAAAATTGATCAAATATCGCAAGTTTGTTTGTACGCTCCTTTGGTTTGAAACTAATGTAGTTACTTTAAGCTACACAAGTACGTGCGCCAGGCTGACGGCACTCGAAGACGGCTGTATTATCTATTCACGACACTCGGGGTGACCTGGTTTATGTTTTATGGAGCGCGGTAATTGCTCGGATACTGTACTGCTTAGTAATTAACGATGTCGGACCGAGAAAAATTCCATAGGGGAAAGATTCTTGGAGATATAAGGAGGATAAATAATAAAGTTCTGATTTATGGTTTACAACGTTTTTGTTGAAACCTGTCAGTTGACTGCAAGGCCATGTATGTTCCACTGCTTTCCTATTTGACAACTGTGTCGAGATACGGATCAATTGGATATTTTCAAAATCTCTAAGAGAAATCGACAAGGCTTTACGACTACCTGCCAATAAATACTGTTAAAGGCTTTTTAAACGTGTTGTGGTTTTACGTGGATGTCCATGGGCTGCTTCTTAACATCAGGTGGTTTGCATGCTCGTTTGCTGCTCTTCTCACATAAAAAACGTCAAACAAGAAAGATTTAAAAAACACTTAAACTCATAACCACGTTTGTTTGATAATGATCGAAGCAGCATTACCATTTGCATACTTCGCATTCGAAACAAACAGACACCGCGTATCAATGGTTCGAGTGGGGAGTAATTAAATACCGATATGAGAGCACTCGAGCCGTCTGTTCGTATCTGTGTCCAATTTGGCTACATGAACGTGAATCATTCGTTAGTCCGTGGCGCCATGATTTAACAAGCTTAAGTTTCTGTTTGTTCTCTTCATGCAGTCGAATAATTTCAAAATACATTTTTTACGAAGTGTTTTTTTACTATCTAAGATTTAAGATTGACACTGCCAGTGACAAGAGAGCTGGTTTATATCTCGCGCAGAGAATTGCGATTAATATTCAACGTGGGAATTTAGCTAGCGTTCTTGGAACCATTCCGCATGGGCACGGACTACCTTTATATTGTTTACGTAAGGCTTTTATTATAATTGGTTTTAAGATTTTCATTATTGTAAACATCCATGAATAAAATATTGCACTTTTTCCAACTAATTAATTTTCAATACATTTTTTAGTAAAATTATATACACTTATTAGACAATAAAAAAATATATTCAAAGTGTTTTTGGAATATTATTTTGATATTCGAAAAATACTGAAAACATTGACAATTGATAAATAAAACAAGAAAATATTTAGAAACCCCCGTACAGTTTCTTGAGATCAACCATTGATAAGTTATTATGTAACGGGTGGTTACGTTTAACGATTTTTAATAGCTGATATTTCGAACCAGTTTCATGGATCGTGGTCACGGCTAAACTGACGGTTTACAAAAAGAGTATACTATTACTGGAAATAATAAAGCAGCATAATTCAATTTACGAATGTTGCTATCTTGAAATCAAAATGAGTTACCAAAGTGCAAGTCCGGAAAATTCCCGGCAATTCCCTCGCTACGTATAAATTTCCATGCTGTCACGAGCATTCTTATCTCCGTAATGGTGCGCCAGTAAGCCTCTATAAATGTTTACGGTTTACAAAGTAAATTTATTATTGCAGATATACCCTTTGCCATTTTTATATGGTAACCCTGACCTGATACTGCAGCATCAAATGTAATCAGGATATACAACTTCTCACAAACTTACAGCGCAGATATCATGGTATTTTAGGTCTTAGGAATGATCAAAATGAATACTAGTACATTTATTTTATTGATTTTGTCTTATAAATCGATGAAAGCCGGCTTCACGCACGAAAAAGTATGTATTGTCACGTTCCGTCTGAGCCAAGCGTGCGAGCGAGTACGGAACAAGCGACAGAGAGGCACGATCGGCGAATTAACGAGTGCAAATAAATGTTAATTTGTGAAAAAGGAATTTTCAATTTACTCTTTCTTGTAGTATACAAAATAATGATATTTCAGGGATAAAAATTTAATTAAATTCAGAAAAGTATACATTTTTCATCAACGTTTCCATACCACGTTATCATGTCAAATTATCGTCCATAAACCGACTTTACAGATAACCATTTTTTTACTACCTTGTCACAGAGGCAACATGTGAAGAAATTTGAAGTCTATCACAAATACGGTGAAATAAGCGTTATTTTTAATGGGTTGAGCATATAAATTAACAATGCCTTTGTGAAGGCGTCCGTACGCCGCGGGTGTGAACAGCTTTTGTTGTGTATTGAAGTCCAACCATGTGGAAGGGTACAAACATAATAACCGCGAGTTGTTTGCTTTGAAACAGGATTACAACAACACGCTGATATGATTATGTTAAGTACTTGTTAGTAGAGTACTCGTAATTGTAACAGACAATAACATTTAACGTGTTCATAAGTTTTAATCGGATTATAACGACGTGCCGTGTAAACTGAAATTACTCAACTTGAAAGGTTAGAAAGGCGTAGTTGTCGACTACATTTAGAAGCGATGCGAATATCTCAATCCTGCAGAGTAGGTACGTATCTATGTACGAGCGCAAGATTTCAGTCCTGTTTGCGGTTGATGTGGATGTCCATGGACTATAGCAAATATTGAACCTCAGCTGGCATGCTCACTTAAACATGCTACTCTTACGAGATAAAAAGAGATTATTCAAATTCAAATATTTAATTTCTTTATAAGATATTTACACACACTTAATGAATGTCAAAGATTCGATGAAAAATCAGTTCATCGACTCTGAGCGCCCTATTGGCTAAGGAAAAAATTGTCTCCTGTAGATGGTCAAACAAGACACTGTAGTTGAATAATATACAGTTAGTCATACTGTCCCTTTGGGTACCTAACCCTAAATAGGAACATAAATGCTGTGTCCTGTGTGTGCTGTGTGCTGTGCTGCCGGCTCAGTTAATGTGTTCAAATATAAAACAATAAAAAAGCAGGTCACAGCTATTAATAATTTTACAACAACACTCTAAACTATAAAAGCCTTAACAAAAATACATATTACAGTAAAAATTAAAAGAATGCTCAGTTCGTTTTCATTCTTTACTAGCGTTAACACGTGACTTTATCTGCGATATGAGCTTAGTTGGCTATTAAAACTGTAGTAAAATTTTATAACATTGATTTGAAAGTAATAATACGGATATTTGAACTACAATTATTTTCGGTCGTAGCTATTTATTTATTTATGTAAATTAAATCAACAGTTATCGCATGAAAGACACACTAGCAAGTCAAAAATCTGACAACGTTTCACTTTTATATAATAGTAACGATAAGGATGTAAGGTTGAAACTAATATAATCGCGGTATTTATACATTCTATCATATAACGGGTACAACTTAGCTTCGCCGTGACCACGAGCTGAGCAACTGGTTCTAAATATCGTTAATTAAACAGCGTTAATCGTGAGTACCCGTTACATAGTAAAATGAAAAAATAGAATGGGAATAACTGGTTACATGAGTATGACGTCATTTATAATCAATATTTCGAGTGTGCGACAAGCTTTAGGAAAACGTGAGTAACAACCGAGCAGAAAGGTTTTATTGATTTATCGCTTGGCTGTTAGCTGTAATGAGCTTTTTATTGAGGGTCTGTCAATTTCACATTTACCTTGTTTAGGAGAAAATTAGTTTGAGTAAGTGCCTATTTTATATTTAATTTTACACCATGACGCAAAAGCTGTCTTACTTCTACGCAGAAAGTTCGGCTAACCAGATAATTATATGTGACATTTCGATTTCTCTTCGGAGTATTTTTTTGATGCGAGAAGTAACAATCGAGCATGCAAACCACCTGATGTTAAGTAGTCGCAACTCATAGACGTACAACCAGAAACACAACCGAAATACTATCTGAGCCCGAACGTAGATACGTTGCCACTCCTGAGAACTAAAATGTCGCGTCGCTTCAAGGGTAGCCGGCAACCGCACCTCTCCAACGGAAACACAAGTAAAGCTTTACGGTGGTGGTACCTCCTCGGTCGAACAATAGTTCTCCCACCTTTGAAATTCTTGAATGTAGATATTTGTGTACAGTGTGTGTCAACAAATCGTCGAAGAGAGCTATATAAGGCTTATAACATAATAAAATACAACATAGTAATATGGTAAAAATGAATTCACGTGTGTATATTACATGGTTGTTAGGTCCTGAAATCTTTTGCCTATGGGATCCGGAACCAGAAAAAAATCACATAATTATTTCCATTTCATCGATAATTCTAGTGGCATATCTCGCGCAGATTATTGCAGGCTGTAATGTCTGTTTCTATAATTACGAGCGCTATTCAGCGCAGGAATGCGGCCCGGGTCCTTGGCGCCATGCCGCATGCCTCCCTGTACATTGTTTACTACTTTTTATATGTTATATATAAGTATAACTCATGATTTATTTGACAAATTTGTAAACTTTACTTATTCAATGTAGTAAGCTCATACATGTTTTAATTAAATTTTAGTAATTGGTCATTGATTTATAAATTTTATAATAATTTTCTGTCTCTTTGTGAAATATAGAGGAGCTTGTATTTATGTTACAATTTGTAAAATCTGAAATCCAGTAAACGAGATTGATTTGATTTGATGTGATTACATTTTATTTCATTTTAATGTACTTTATTTTATTTTACGTAGATAATAAATAAATATTCCCGGCTAAAGTACGTCGGTAAGGGAATACAGAAACCTGCAAACTCAATTAAAGTTTGATGAAATTCAAATCTGTAGTGGGTTCGTTGTTCAACTGAAACTCAAGTTACTGTGAATAATTTCCAGCGTTTCGTTCATTTAGCTTAGTTGTTGCGAAAAGCGAATAACGAGGTATGAACAGTGCAAATGGGGGGAGGGGGGGTACCACTGTTATATTTTTATACTGTTAAACTCTTATACTATTTTACTGTGATACTGTTATACCGTTATACTGTTATACCATTTCCTATGTAATCCAATGGGGTTTTGTTTGGATGGCGTTTGCCGGCTACATATGAAGTGACCATGTTAGTAGTAACAGAGCATCATTGCTCCACTTCGAATGAATCTCATGCTCTATATAGATTCACTATGGCCTATAGACGTCTGTAATCAAAAAGACCCAACTGGGTTACCAATATAAAAATCTTTAATAGTGAAAACCCGTTACATAGTAAAATGTACAAATTCTGCGATGATATTTGTTTAAAATCATAAGTAAATTTTCATTGAACAAACTGCATCCTCTTTTGTTTCAATCTAATCCAAAGTATCATTTTTTCAAGTGGTCGAAATATAATTCGACCAGTGAGGTACCTCCGCCAGCCTCGTAGTCTGCGTATCTAACAAATAACAATCTCTGTGTTTCGGGTGGAAAGTGCGGTTGCTATATTTACGAGCGAATGGAAATTTCAGTACTTGAAAGAAGCAGCGCGTTTATGTACTACGTCTCACAGGGCTTTAGGCTTGCTTGACGTTGGACGTAGATGTGCATACACTGCGTCATTTAACAGTTTGACTGCCGCGCTTATTTATTAGTCAGCGTTGCAGGAGGCAGTGCTAAACTGGAGCTTATTTCTCTAGGCTGAGAATTCGCCAACAATTCACTGAAATCGTATTTTTGGCATCTGTGTATCATCTACGAACACATATACGTAATGTCCGCCCCCGGTCTTGTAACGCCAACGTAAACACAACCCTTTTGTTCGCTCGTAATCCATACAGATTTATATGTGCCTCACAGGTGTGTACAAGCCGCAAGCGCGTTGTCCTGCACAATACACAAGTGTTGTACACCGCATAGTGTTAATATGGGATGTCGTACACACTCGGTTGCTATTCTATACTAAAATAACGCAAACATACGCTCAAGTTTAGCCAACGTTTGCTCTCAATGTTTTTATAAGTCTAAAGATCAATACCAAATATTATTTAAGAGAGCTCCTGAACGTTTCAATTAAATATAGGTACAGAAATCGCTCGAATATTTCCTGTTTATTCCAAACATCTTTGGCCGACAAGATGTTTCAGCGGAAGAACCTAATCTGAAATAGATTTACCGAGAATGCAACAAATGGAACTCTAGTCCATCACGACAGTGACTCTTGCTGCTGACCGTGTATAGTTCTTGTTCTTCTGAGAAACTTGAAAGCATCTTTTTTGAAAATATTTTGTAAACATGATTTATTATTAGTAAGGCAATATTTTATTTATGCATAGTCATTTGTCACTCTCCTCTGTTATAAAATTGCACATTATTTCTAAGACAAAAGTTAACTAGAATTATGACTAGTCACGTCTGTTTATATAAATTTTCCGGTACATATATTTAGATTTTACCGCATTCTTAAAACAATTTACGTAAAATCAAACAATGTATTAACCGGATAATTTAATGGAGCATAAAAGCATGTCAATACAATTATCAGCCGCTTGTGAACCCTTTTGACACCTTCATTGAATATTTATCAGGATTCCGAGTTATTTACGGCGTATTAGTCAATGTCAGGAACACTTGACTTCTCCGAAGACATGACATAAACGCTCAAAATAATAGAAAATACAATATAAGTAAGAAAAGTACACTTTAGCATGCGACCGAATCGCATACATACGACACGACGCCGTACAACGATCCAATGTCGTGTCGTAATTTTTAATTAACTTTAAAAGTAGTAGGTTTTAAATTCGTTAAATTTCCTTTTATGTTTGTTACCGAAAAACTCCGTCATTTAATAATCGATTTGGAAAATTATTTTTTATTTGTAAATGTAATCGTCCACCCGATGATCGGGTGGCGGTCTGTACGAGCAAACATGCTTCAATAGGGCGCTCCCATCCATTTAATGAGACAGGTTTTGGGCTAATTACCATCATGGTAGAATTCTTCGTACGCACGGATTCTTTCTTTCCAATTTCGTTTAAACTTATGTCAACTTGATAGAAACACAAAAAATTGGTAAGTACACGTTGTTCTCTAAGTATAGCTCTCTTGATTTAAACAGCAATTAAATTTAGCAATACGAGCTCACGTAAACATCTGCTTCACGAATATACCCGTTTAACGTGCTTCTTTTGTTCTACAAAAAATGGCTCGCTTTCATGTGATTACTGATTGAAGTATTTATTGGCCTGTTTCCGAGTGGAGTGACTTTGATGTAGCTTGGATCGTACGTGCGACCGTAGGCGGTCTACGAGTGAATCATGCTGGGCTCGGCAGTAACAGACGTGTTTCGTTGTTCGGTAGTTGAGTCGGTTTTGACGAAAATGTCCTTAATTGTGTTTTTAAGGATAGCTGTTCAATCCTTGTTAATATGTTGGTGGGTAGAACAAAATAATCCGCCAGCGTTGTCTTTTAATGTCGCGTC
>DWON01010572.1:0-10696 GCA_018251015.1 Phocides pigmalion okeechobee
GAGGTATTTCCTGAAAGTGATGTCGTGAGGTTCTTTAGAAAAGGTACAAAAAGAGCTCTCCTTTGAAGCTGGTGATGCATGGGTCACTCCCCTCCCTGTTATTGCAAATGTCCATAGGTGACAATGACTGCTTTCCATCAGATAGCCCGTCTGTTATTCTGTCAGGCTCATTTAGAAAAATGTATTTTATTTTGAAGGGGTGTTTCTAGTACAGTTCCATTTCATTTTATTTTAATTCTGATTCTGACTTAAAAACAATATATTTAATCAACATTCCAATACAATTAATATTTAGTATGCAATGCTTATGAACGTTATTTCGATAATTTTGACATAAAAAAATTTGGTCGAACCTTATGTATGTCCATAAAAAAAGTAAAATCATAATTTCTAGGCAAATCGTCTCAGTTTTATGTTACTATCTCCTGATGAAAAACACCTTATACATGTGGGTATACAATATAGCTTTAAAAACGCCGACTTCTCATACACATATAGACCTCTATCTAATTAGCCACTTACATTGATTATTTTGATCTAGCGTTTCTATTAGTTACATTAATTTGAATAAATATTGAAATTTTCGCCGATATTGTCCCAAGAAAATATTTATTGCATACAACGACCTTTGTGCTGAAGGATTAGTAACAGATATTTTTGTCTCAGCGTCCGTAAAAAAATCAATACTGATCAATACTGATTACTGAATCAATTCTGATGCAAATTAACATAAAATTTATATAAAATTTAAATCAGTACTGAACTTTTTAGTAGCGCTGCGACAAAAAATATCTATTACTTATTCTGTCTTATCTTCCAGCACGAAACTGACTGTAAGTATGAAATCTATTGATTACACCGTGTTCCCCTGCATCCTCGACAATAGGGCTGTGCACAATGGAACGGTTATTGGCATTCCGTTCCACGCAACTATTGTGAGTAAGCCAATAACAAATCGTACAATTTCAATGAGCTATTCAATGTTTCTCGTAATATATTTTAATATATATAATTTAAAGGAAATAAACAGCATAATACTAATATGTTTATTATTAAGTATAGTGTGAATTATATAATCATTTGTTCGACTCTTCTCCAAAACGAAACACCTTACGAGTCGGTGGTAGTTTATTGACGTTCAAAAAGAATTCTGTAAAGAATCTACTTTGAATAAAAATATTTTGATTTTGATTTTTTTTTTATTTTGAATATTTGTATGAAGTATATAACTGTTTTTAAAGTAGTGACAGCCAAGTTAAGATTTCAGCACCTCACACTGAAAGTCCGGCGTTCAAATTCATGGCAGGTGCCTGTGCTTTTTGGAAGTTATGTGCCACGTTGGCTAAATGCAGATTGGCAGACCTCCATTACTTTTAAGAACTTTAGTGACCTGCGGATTTCCTCATGATAGTGCCCTTTAGCATTAAAGCGAACTATAATTTATTTCTAAATAATTATATTGGATAAACAAAATGCAATAGCAAAATCCGTTTAGTTAAACATAATTTACATGTTATTTACAATAATGAAAACCTTAAAACAAATTTAAATAAAAGCATAAGCTTATTATGCAATAATTTCCAAATAGGTATATTCTAGACTGGCGAAATAGCGAAATCGGTAAATAGCGCCCCCAAAATAGGGGGTTCGATATACAATAGTTCCGTTATTGACATTCCGGTTGACGAGACTATTGTTAACGAACTAATGATAAATCGTAGAACGGCAACTATTGTAAGCATTAATGATTTAACGTTCAAGAAACTTAAAGATATGGTAACACTATTTTTTAGGAACTAACTTAATAAACGTGTCTTCAAACGAAAGATATAATGATTTCAAAATAACTAAATCAAATAATTTTAGACTTTAAACGAATATCATCGCGGAAGCTATATTATGCTGTTTAACGGGTAACGATTTTAGATTTTTAATTGCCGATATTTGGAACCAGATGCACAAGTCGTGGTCACGGCTAATCTGACTACTTATCGCTAAGGCGTTTAGCCGTGAGCACAAGACATGCGACTGGTACGAAATATTGCCAATTAAAAATCGTTAATCGTGATCACCCATTACATACTGGAAACCTAATTAAGTCTAAAAGTTCAAAAAGTTCTGTACCTACCTGCTTTGAATAAAGAGGAGCTCAGATAGGATTTTGGTCGTGTTTGTACTCGTACGTGGATGTTTATGGGCTGCGACTACTAACATCAGGTGGTTTACATGCTCGTTTGCTACTCTTCTAACATAAAAAACAATAAAAAAATAATATAGCTATATAAATAATAATAGTACAAGATGTATCTTGTTCCTATTCACGTTAATTTTAATAGCCTGATTAAAGCGATAGATCAATCATATTAAAACTTCATCTATCAATGTATTTGTCCACTCTATTCATCCATTTCACTTAATGATGTCCAATTTTTACCAATTTACGGGAAACAAATATAATGTTCTTAGTAACGATGATTAATGATATATTCACTCTATTTACGACGTTATAAAAAGTATTTCATACTTTAAAAAAGGAGAATGTTATCGATTTGTCAGAATGTTTAAATATGACGTCAAAATGATTTACCGTAACTACTGAAAACACTGACTTCAAAAAAAGAGAAGAGCTATCAATCGATAGCTCTTTTCTTAGAATGTTTTAACACGAATTCAACATTAATTAATGATAACTTCTGATAGTTTTCTTATGTTACAGTGATATTAATGATAACTTCTGATAGTTTTCTTATGTTACAGTGATATTAATGATAACTTCTGAAAGTTTTCTTATGTTACAGTGATATTATTTTTTTTATTACTTCAACATCATTTATTTACCCACTTGTTTCAAATTATGTTACAGTGATTTCTTATTTAACAGATCTTATAAAGTTCACACTTTTCATATGATTTCAAAATAATATAATTACGGAATATATACATATCTTGATGTAATGAATACTGACGATTAATGACCATTTTTTGTTATTTTTTTTTAAATAGAAGCAGTAAACCACATAACGTACGCCCGCGTATGTTTGCTGCCTGACCGGTATTCCCGAAATTTGTTCTAATTTGAAAAACGGGTCCGACCGAATTTTTAAAAAAATGCTCGGAAACTCGGACACACTTTCCGTGACCCGATCAAAAGTTTGAAAAAATGCTTGTAGAAAAGCTGAACACTTAGTTACTTTAGTATTGTAATATATAATTATTGAATTGTTAACCTAAACTTACTTAAAAATAACTAATATTATTCACTACAATTACAATCAAATGTTTGTGGATTTTCTTTATCTATTTGTTTTTATGTGTAAAGAACACTAGACGAGTATGCAGACCACCTATTCCAAAGTGTTGCAACCCGTATACATTTAAATACAACATTAAATAGGACTAAAGTTCTAATTAAGATCAAACGTAGATTCGTGAGGACTATTAATGAGGACTGAGATAGTCGTCTCCCTTCCAATAGCTAGCAACTACACATTATTTCACATTTAAAAAAATGTGGTCAAATCATTGATCGAAAGATTTTCTACCGTTAGGTTTTAAAAAGCACAATCACAATTCCTTTAAACCATGAAACAGATTTAAACAATTTCAAAGACAGAATTCTAACGTTAAGTTTTCTCAATACGTTGTTTTTCCGATACGACCAAATCTCTTTTAAATCGATCGTTCAAATGTCTTCGATGTCGTTAGCAATTTTGTTGCGAACCCGTAACGGTTCCACTCCAGGAAGCGTCCAATAATTCTTTATTGGGACCATAAACCGCTTCTTTAGAGTAAACAAGAACATTGTAGGGAATGCTGAACCATTTCGAGTTTGCTTTTACCGATAGTCGCTTTCAAATTGAAATAAGTTTTAGAACGTTTGAGTGAAAACATTTTGAAATAAACAACTTTTTTACCAAAAAACAATCAACAACGTATCTAATAAATTTTTTGAGTAGATCGTTGCAACAACTAATTAAAGGTGAAAATTTGTGTATCTAATTATAAACATATTATATTGTTAAAAAAATTTTAACACTTTAAATAGACAATCTTTACTTTCTATATTATAATAAAATACACATAAAACGTAATTATTCAACACAGGAATGCGGGCAGCGTTCTTGGCACCATGTTTTGTTTTTTCTTTACTTGGAAACTTACTTCTTCACTTCGGAAAATTTGCGACGAGTACCTCCAAATGCAGTTTCATTACGGAGTGGAGCCGCCGGAACGCTTTTGCATATTTCCGAGACTCTGCCAGTGGCGTCTGGCCTCTTTGGACTCACTTAGCTTAGCTTAGCTTCGATGGGCGCGTGCTGAAAATCTAGCTCCCTGAGACATCCCAATGCGGCAGTGACAGACGACCCATAGCGATCCTAGGCCAATAGTCCCACTAAATTATCTTATGTTGATTTAGGTATTTGCATGAGTGGAATCGAATCGAAGTATAGTGCCATGTAAGTTGTCGAACTTTAATACCATAACCAGCTTATTTAGAGTAAACGATTTAGAGTCGCCGGCCATTTTGTGTTACGACATTGTCGCGAAATGGCGCTCGTGATAATGTTACCGTTGAGCTGGCATCGGCTTTGTGCGGTTCCTGACATTTTAATAAGTTGTTCTAGCTTTGTTTCGTGGCTTTAAGGTATTTATAGACAAATAAATGTAAACTAGATCTATGTGTACTTAAATTATGTTACCTATTTCATGTATTCATAAATTTTAACAGCATGTTGTGTTCACAAAATGCTGTTAAAACTTTATGTGGTTAAAATCCAGTTTAGATATTGTATAAATGTATAAATTTACATATTGTCAATAATTTTAACTATGATTATTTGTAATATTGTTGTAAGAAATTAAAATTTAAAAATATTATACTAAAAATAAAGATTTTTAGTTGCTTTTAGATATTTCGAATCAGTTACATAGCTTGTGGCGACAACTAAAAGATCATTAAAAATCGTTAATCTTAACCCATTATATAGCAAAATGTATAAATTCCGCGATGACAGTAGTCTAAAATCATATGACCAGAGCGAATTTTTAGTTTTACAATACTCACCTGATTTAATCCTAAGGCAAAGTAAAGGGAAGAAGGATACATTGTTATTTTATGCACCCCAGGATCTCATTCTTTTCTCACAGCACAAAGAACTACCATATCCGTTTTAATAAGTGAATAGAGGCAATTTTATCGCAGAAATGAAGGTGGATCTTTTTTATTGCGGTAAATACTGCCTTGTTTATTTTTCTTTCCGCAATCCGCGCAGGTTTAAAAGGTGGGAGAACTATAGATTGACCGGGGAGGTACCAACGCCATAATCCGCCATAAAGCATTACTTGTGTTTCGGTTGGAGAGGTGCGGTTGCTGGCTATATTTTGAAGCGAGGCGACCATCTTAGTCCTCAGGAGTAGCAACGAATCTAATTTCGAACTCAGATAGGCTTTCAGTCCTATTTGTGATTGTACTTGGATGTTAATGGGCTGCGACTACTTAACATCAGGTGGTTTGCATGCTCGTTTGTTACTATTCTCACATAAAAAGGTCACTATTTTGGTAGAACGTGGCGAGTTCTGCGTTCGATTTTAGTTACGTATTCATTTAACTATTTAGATCCATTTATACATTAATTAGTAATTCAGTGACAATGTTGTATCAAAAATACACCTAATGGGTGAAATCGGAATTTCACTTATTTATTAGTATTTTAATGACATTGTTGGACTTCAGTGAAATTAAGATTTTTTGGAAGAATAATAGTCTAATTTGCTCAAACACATTATTTTAAGTGTAACTTTTATAATTGATATTATAGTTTCACGATATATATTATACGACGAGATAAAAAGTGTTGCCACACGTTGTTTATTCAATAGGGAACGACAAGCAAAACATTTAAACGCGTACATGTACGTATATGTGTAGAAACGACGCAAATAATTTTGGCACATATTTTGACGCCGTAAAGTAACTTAAAGAAGAACACAGCTTGAAATTTACATTTTTAAATATTTTAATTTAAAATAATTTAATGCCCATAAAATAAATTTAACTACGAAATAGTAAAAACGTTCCCAAAATTTTGTGGGTCTGGGTGATTTTGTATTTTTTTATCTCTATTAATCACGCCACAAGATATCAAGAGCGTAAAAGATCATGTTCTTCGCTAAAACAATTTATAAACATTTCCTATCCAATTCCATCACATCTTTTCTACATCAAATTGCAGATGAACGCAGATGGATATCGCTCTAGTTTGTACCGCTATCGCCTTTGTATCGTTATATTAAATTTCGATAACGAATCCTCAAAGCGTATCGAGATTGCATCAGGCTGTCGCTGCCTTGTCGATTATCTGCTGATAAGTACGTTTGCTGTAATTTCATATGTAAAGCTCGTTGTACATTCTCGCCACATCTCACAAGCAATGCCATACATGTCTGGCGATACATGTGACAGAATGCGATCATAAGTACATGTTGCATCATATGTATACACATATATTAGTTGCGCCAGTATGCATACTTTTGTAAGGCAGAACCTGTACAGTGGAAACGGATACTACACCTACTTCTAGTGTTAAGCAAATTTTGCGTTTTTGGTAGAAATTTGTCGTTGCCGTTTCACTCGTATTGGGTGATAATTCACAGGAAAAGGAATGTAACTATTATCAATTTCAACTGATATTACTGTTCTCTAAAATGTTGGATACAGAGGTCTATGGGCGGTTGTGATTATTTACTATCTGCAGGACAGTATGCTCATTTGACACTTTAATATCATATAAAAAATGTTAAGGTCTATAAAATCGGACGCGAATCGACGCGGGAACGAATGCAACGGAATAATGCCGTCGCATGTCGCGACATGCTGAATGAGTAAGTATTTCGCTTCTCTCGCCGAGAATGTACCGTCGCCATTAAGGTCTATATTTGTGCACAAAATTGCATATTATGCATTCGAATCGCTTAGATGCTATGTTAATAACAATTTATTTACCACCAGACACCAGTTTAAGATAAATTTTAGAAACTGTGGAATGCGTTTCCACTGACTTTTGTTTCTAAGAATCTTTAGCAATATTAACTGGACAATTTTGATTCTTTCACTTTTTTTTTGTTTAACTGTTTTTATTCTAAGTATGTTTTTTACAGAACTCTTTTTGAACGTCCATAAACTACCACCGGCTCGTAAGGTGTTTCGTTTTAGAGACGAGGCGGTGAAATAAACTCCAAAACACATATTCATATGTTTTCTATTTTTAAAATGTTATTTACAAACAATAACTTTAATTAATGGAGCATGTGGATTTGGAGTAGTTTCAGTCATGTCGAATGAACTGGACTGATGTTTTATATGCAATAATTGTTGCTTTACACACATTTTACAGTGCTTTAGTGGCCTTTTTACACAGTTCTTCCTCCAATCCTGCCAATACTTGTCTCTAGCATTTTGTAAAGACCAAAAAGACTTTGTTATTTTTTGTTTCTTATATAATTATTATATTATTTATTATTTAGTATATTATACATTTATAATTCCTGATTAATGCATCTTTAAATTGTTAAGAAGACTATGTATATATTACTTATTTTCCTGTAAACGACGGATATTTTCCCACTAACACATACCCCACTTTACCGCATTACGTTACAATGAAACAGGAAATGAAAGCAATAAAGGGGTTCAAGAAATAGCAGTTTAGTGATAAACGTATATACAACGTTACATATTTCAAGCCATGTGGCTTTGTGGTGTTGTTTGGAAATTGAAATCGATGATAAAAAACAATGATTAGATGGAAATATCTATTTAGCTTTGGCTGTAGCAAGTAATAAAATTGTAACTGACTGCTTCTTAACGATTAACAGAGAAGACAGAAAAACAGACAGATATTGACAAAAATTAAGAATTGTGGAATTTGAGTAAATGAGTTATGAAACGTATGAGGTACATAGCAGCCTGGAGGTTATCATTCCGTTGTCTCAAAGGTTCAGGGTTCAATTCTTCAGATTTTTTAAAGTTATGGGTTTCTTAATAACTAATTACAGTTTAATATAACGATTTAAAGGTGGTAGAGCCGTTAGAGCTCGCCCGGGGCGGCACCACCGCCACCCTCATAACCCGTCGAAAAACAACATGTTCTTCATGTATTGTGTTTCGGTTGGGGAGGTGTGGATGCCGGATACACATTATTGGAGGCGACCATCTTAGTCAACTAGAACTTCTGTTCTATTTAAGATTGGACGTGGTTGTCCATGGGCTGTAGTGACCACTTACCATCAGGTGGCTTGCATGCCCGTTTCTTACTCTTTCACAATAAAAAAGCAACTATTTTAGTTTCCTTTATATTTCAAAAGTTTATTAATATCCTCATTTTTTTCAGGTAAGTCTCGAAGTACTCAACACATTCCGATTGTAAGTAATATCTGTAAGAATAGTATCTTCTATTTATATCAAATCGTTTATTATTAAAATTTTATTTGACTCCTCTTACCAATGAAGTACTCTATGAAATTTAGTAAGTGCTATAATATAAAAGATAAATTTAACTTATTTAGCATCATTTCTTAACTAAACTTAAATCTTAAAATGTTACAAACTGTAATACTTACGTACAGTTCTTTGTAATAGAACTCTATCTAACATTGATATAAGATTAAAGTTATAAGCGAGTAAATTCAATAAAATAAGACATCTACATTAATACGTTGGTACGTCTGTTTGTCTATTAATTCGGAATAAGGAACACAACTTGGTTGTATTTAGGAATAACCATTTTTGGTGCAACTGAAACATTACCATACGTTAGGTTTGTCTTACTATAAATGTACCTTTAATAAATTTGAGTGATTAAAATCTCGCAGTTATATGGGCTCTTGCTGGTAATTCACATTACGTTGGCAATACTTTGCAACAGAGTTGCCTTCATGTAATTAATCTAATTACGTGCGACGAGGTAATCTTATAAGCATGTATGCAAAATACGTGAAGTTGGTTTGATAATTAGTTTATAACAATAAAATAGCAGGAAAAAGTTAAAAGGAAAATATTAATAGAAAATATAGTTTAATAGCTAACTCGAAGGAGTAATGATTTATACCTACAATATCGAAATGCAAAAGTGTTGCTGTTTGTATGTTTCTTTCCTTTTAAGTCCTTAATGGCACAGCGGATTTTAATTAAACTTATTACGTAGTTTATGTCCTAATTTAGCATGTAATTATTAATTTTAATTTAAAAATGCTTATCTAATAATACGGATGAAATCTAAAGTAGTAACTAGTAATATATAAAAATGATAAAATAAATACAGTTGAACCAAATTATCAATGAATATAGACATTTAATGCAAGTTTAAGTATTAGTAAGTACTTATATCAGTTGTTTTAGTATAAATAATTGGCACTCTGTAATCAGCAGTGTTAAAGAAAAATCAAAATTGCCATCATCATTAAGGAGTCTGAGATAGCCATTTGATGCCAGACCGTTTCTCGTATATTTTACACTTAATACTACAATAAATATTTACTTTTAGTATGCAGTCAAGTAGTTATATATTTACATATAGGTAGATATATATGATAGAATTACCGGAAGAAAGCCTGAAAGGTTTCTCCAGGGATTCAAGCATCGCAGACATTATGTGCCAACCACTGGCATTTTTTCGAAACCATATCTAATAGTCACAGATGTTGATGATTAGAAAAGAAAAAAGGAAAAGATATAGAAGTCCTGGCATTGCAATTGCTCAGGCCCAATTAAAGCAGCCACTATATGCCGAACACAGCAAATCGTTCCTTAAAACTAAGCAATCAAATAAATTTTAGTGGCAATCACAAATATCACTATCCTTATGCGTTTTGATCATGAATGGTACAAAGTAAAAAGCGAAGGAGATATATATCCTGGCAACATTATTGCAGACTCAATCAACACAGCCATTAAGCACCAAATGCAACAGGTTATCTGTAGCGGATAAGCATCCAAATTAATATTCATATTAGTGGCAATCACTAATGACAGGGTCCTTATTCGTTTTAATAGATCATTAATGGTACAAAGTAAAAGAGCAAAAGAGAGGAAAGTCTTGGCAACATTATTGCAGAGGCTCAATCAACGCAGCCATTAGGTGCCAAACACCGCGCATTGTTCCGCGCAGCGCAGCGTGAGTTAGTGCCCATAACGGGGATAACTGTTAATTATATAGCGCATATTCGAGCTGCTGCCAGTACTTTGTCTGCTGTTATTTATGGGGCACGGTCGCGAATGACACTTCACAAGGTTGAGTATCGATAGGGTATTTTTGATTTGACGGACTTCGAGTTTTTAAACTTATACGTTGGGCGCGTTACGAAACCAAAGTGTTTAATCACAATGCAAATAAACTTGTAGGCACCGATGTAAGACATAGTAAAGCAATATTCAATCGTCAGAAAAAATACTATTCTTGTACTTTATGGTCATATTCGTGTACGTTATTAGATTTCAAGTACGTTTTTAAAGGTGATAGAGCCACTAGAGCTCGCCCGGGGTGGTACCACCCTCATAACGACATAAAGCAACGAGCCGGATGCACATTATTCGCGGCAACCATCCTAGTCCTCAAGTGTAAGAACGCATCCGCGTCCATCCTTAAATAGAACTTATGTTCTATTTGAGATTGGACGTGGTTGTCCATGGGCTGCAGTG
>DWON01010573.1:0-10695 GCA_018251015.1 Phocides pigmalion okeechobee
ATTCAAATTCAAATTCAAATATTTTATTTCATTGTAAGGTATTTACATACACTTAATGAACGTCAAGGGTACAGTGTTTTGAACGGGACCGTCCCGTTCTTCGGTTCTCTGTCCCGTGGTTCGTCACAGTGTCTCGGATGAAACCTTGGAACGCAAAATTGTCCCGGATCCACAAACCGTGCTTTACCAAAAAATTTACATTTGACAATTAATAAAAAAAAACTAAACATAGGTTTTTTAACTTTTTTTTCATATTTTTATATCTTCTGATAATTTAAATGACCGCTAATAAGGTACCGCTATGCCAGGTTGCTTTATTTTTTGGAAAAGTACTAATCGAGCATGCAAGTCATCTGATGTTAAATGGTGTCTGCAGCCCCTGGACATATGTGTCTAACCTCGAACAGGATAGACCTATTGGTACTCCCGAGGTCTGAGAAGATTGCCATGCTTGCAGGTATAGCCGGCAACTACACCTCTCCAACCAAAACATGAACTTCTTTTGGAAACGGATTATGGGGATGGAAGCGATGGTACCTCCCCGGTCAAACAATAGCTGTACCTAATAAATCAGATTGCAACCCGATGACCCGTTTTGAGTAAACGATAAACGGTCAGGTTATATGCCCCTCTTGATATTAAACTGGTTGAGGGCGGTTTATACCAGCTTTATTATATTAGCGCGTCGACTCTCGCCTCGCGAATTCGGCGGTTTAATTACGAGCGTAGGTGAGAGGGTGCCTAGCGGATCACGATTGCGGATTTGTTTAATTGCGCGTAGTTTAAGACACTCGAAAATCCTCACGAGTCGAATTGCGAGCCCCGTACTTGTCAGGTAACAATACGGCGTAATAAAGTTTAATGCGCTTCGAGTGTGTTGGCAAATTTAAGCCTGAATGAACGTGATAATTGTTTCATTTTTAACAGTCGATTTGTCTAGTCGAGTCGACTTTTTTATGTCAAACGAGTTCGAACGTAGATAGGTTGCTACATCTAAGGACTAAGATAATCGCCTCGCTTCAAATTCTAGCCGGCAAGCGCACCTCTTCAACCGAAACACAATACTTTACGGTAGATTAACACAAGCATAGTCTCAGTTGTAGGTGAGAATAATATTTACTATAATATTCACGTACATATGTTGTAACTTCTGATGACTAGATGGCCGCAACTGGAAACATCTATTTCGAACGACAACTGAATGTATATATTTAATGTTACTATTTAATTTCTCGCCCAATTTACAAAAATCAACTTAACTTATTATGCACCAAAACCTTCCTCAGGAATCACTCTACCTGTTGTTGAATACTGAGAAAAATCCGTCCAGTAATTTCAAAGTTTATCCCGAGCAGATCATATAAATTGAATATTTAAGTGCAAGAATACAATAGAAAGTCATTGAAAATAAAAATTATTATAATTTTCCGACGACAAACTTCAGAACTGTTTGAATATTTCTCGAACACCGTATTTCAAGAACTCCAAAAGTGACGCAATAAACAAAATATTTTCCAGGAATGACTTCGCTTTAATTATAATTAAATTATGATGACTTTAAACTGAAGCCGGTGCCCTATTTCGTGACAACATTGAAACTGGTTTACAATCTCGCAAAACTTCGCGCCCACTTATCAAATTGTCTTAGTTCGCAACTTATTTTGCAAGAATAATTTGCGTTGTTTTGAGAACAGTGTTATTAGCGTCGGTGTGTTGTTTTGTTACTGATTTTATAGTGTCATTCAGTTTTGTATAAGTTTTAATGATTTACGTCAATTCCCATTTTCATTTCATTTTGAGTGCTAGTAACAAGTAGGTAGTAACAAGAAACTAAAATAAAAACCCGTAAATACTCGTATGTGAGGCAGAAATTTGGAAAAAAGTAGGGTGCCCCCCCCCCCGGGATTCTATATGTTATATGAGAAGAGTAGCAAACGAGCATGTAAACCACCTGATGTTAAGTAGTCACAGCCCATAGACATCCACATACAACCACAAACACGACGGAAATCCTATCTGCGCTCGAACGTTGCGGCGCGTTGCTACTCCTGACGACTAAGACGGTCGCCTCGCTTCAAAGTGTAGCCTGCAACAGCACCTCTCCAACCAAAACCCTAGTAATGTTTTACAGCGGATTATGAGGGCGGCGGTGGTACCTCCCCGGTCGAGCTATAGTTCTCCCACCTTTGGATTCTAACTCCAGACTTTCTATTTATGAACTGGACTGTCAATGATTTTTTTCAATTATTCAAACGAGAAAGCAGCCGGGCTTTATGAAAAGCAGTTACCAGAGGATAGCTACTGCCCTGCAGCACTGGGTTTGAGCAAGAACTCTTTTTTCACTATTTTGAAAAACACTATTTATTGCATTCAGAATGAAGGAAAGAAGCTCGTACCACATCTCACATTTACATGGTAGAAATAAAAGCACAATTTTCTAAGCTCTTTGGCTTCTCTACACTTACGAAAACGAAGTTTTACTCAAAATAATTGCGTCATAAAAATACTTCCTTAAATAATTCAGAGTGCCGGAAGATTGTTTACTTGACCGTACTTAAACTAATTTACTTACATGTGGGGTCAACACTAGAGATGCTACGAATATTTGGCCGCTTTTTAGTATTCGGTATTCGACCGAATATTGTGAACTATTAGGTCAAATACCGAGTACGGACCAAGAAAAAAACGCACATATTAACCGGACCTACGGCATTCGATGATTTGTCTTAGTGATGTAACGAATTTTGGTTTTTTACATCACATCATTATACAAATGTTTATCGCCAATATTCGCGAAAACTGAATTTTCTATTGTTTTGCTTTCCGCGTTAGCTATATTTCAATCAAATGTGGCTAAGCTGATATAGGTTGAATGAACGTAGTTTAACTGATATTCCCGAGTATCGGATATTCTTTTCAATAGCCAAATGCGCAAAAATCGATGCGAATGTTTGACGAATAAACATTCGCATCGATTTTTGTGAATGCGACTGTCAAAAATTCTGTAAATATTCACGAATTTAAATTCGAATATATTTTAAGTGAGAAGAGTAACTAACGAGCATGCAGGTCACCTGATTTTAAAAGCTTTTGCCAGCCATGAATACTCACAACATCCTCAAACGGGACTGACTGAAGTCTACTACATTTACTAAGTCTACACCTGAGAATTAAGACGGTCGCTTCGCATACACGTGTAGGCAGTTACATTACTATTTTGCGCATTACGTTCTACGTATTATTTAAACCCAATTTGACGTGAATATTCGATCGCGCGAATATTCACCGTTTTGACCGAGTACACGACCGAATATTCGGCGTCTGGTATTCGGCCAAATAACTTCGCGGCATCTCTAGTCAATACGCGATCCACACATCACCGCAGCGCCCACTAAAGGCGTGTATACGAATTACATTTTATTACCACGCACTAACGTTTAACGGTTCTTTTTCCTTGTTACAGGTACGGAGCGGACAATAAAAATCTTCGGATACCCATAACCTATCCGTTTACTGCTGCACGAAATTAGAACGATATTTATCTGTCAGTTTGTTGTCATGATAATGGTTGACAGCGATGGGCCGTTTCGATGTTATGTCCTGTATGTTATATTGATGAGATCTTTTATGTGTCATGTACCTAAAACGTTTAAGTTACCTCATGTTGGTGCTTAAGTGATTGCTGCAGCCCATGGACATCCACATGCAATCTTAAACAGAACTGAAGTCCTTGCTCCTGATGACTAAGATGGTAGCCTCGCTTTTTAGTTATTTAAAAAAAAAAGTGAACGAAATACAAACAAAATCTATAACTATCCTCCACTACGACGCCAAAACAATCTTGACCTCTCCGCGAGCAATGACATTGGTAAACGCCAGTTTGTTTATAAAACATACGTTCATCCGTTGCAGCTCTATACATTATTTGGCCAGAGAACTTCCGCTCTAAAAACACCCGAACCCTTCATGCTATGTTTAGTGCGGCCACTAAAATATGCATGAAACCCCTCACCCGGATAAAATTTCCGCAAAACGACAACTAAAACCGGCTCGCACAAAAATAACGGTTCGTTTGTTGGCCACCGCTCGCCGCTTGTTTTTACGTGATTTTCACGTGCAAGAAGAGCTGGAAACTAGCCGAGAATTTTAAGTTTAAATATTACATCGGATAAGGAGATAAAAATTTAGGTGGCCAGTTTCGAGTAAGAAATTAGAAAAAAACTTATGAACTTAATTTTTTTCTGAAAGAAAAAATACATAAATGCTATTGGCTTTCATATTTAGTGACAATCGACTGATTTAGAAAAAATGCAGTGATGTTATTGAACAAAAGCCAGTACTTCTGTAGTCTAACGCTTCAATCAGATTTTTCAAAAATATGGTATACTTAAAATAGTTCTATGAAAAAATGTAAAAAAAACATTATTCACTCTCATTTTTATTAACTGCCGCTTTATTTCATAAAGTATGTCATAAAGCTATTCAATATAAAGGTACATCTGCTTAGTTTCAAACCTTTTTAATATCCTACTGTTAGATACAGATTTATTTTCAGAACTAAGGAAGCATGGCCCAATTCCGGTCTTAGACTGCCCCAATATGGATTTACTAAATGTTGGTATTGTGTAATAAAATGTAGACTTTTATAAGGTAAAGATAGAACAAACACAAACTGACCGATATTTTTGTACATTATTTAAAATTGAAGATTGTTGGTAATATCAGATGTTTCTTTGCGAACACCCGTGCTATAAGTTATTGTTAAAACTACTTAGCAATTAATTGGCAGAGTCGAATTACCCTGATGATTCCGTTTTGGGGCGAAACAAGTTTTGATCATAATATATATGGTAGTGTATATTTTACTCTTTTCGCTTTCTACTATCTTCATAGTACAAACATTGAAATATATACCATTCTATACGATAATAGCGGATTGTTGCAGAGTAGTTCTAACCATGACTTAATATTAAAACTTTAGTGGAAAGTCTAAAAAATCGAGTTTGTATATAACTTAGAATGTTTACAGCCGGCCTTTCGTGAAAGGGTAGAAAATAAAACCCAGAAAAATTGATGCTACCGTAAAAGTAAATTCGCACACCGCGAGGCATGCTGTAAAAATGCTTCGCCTAAAACATGTGACGCGTAAAACAAAATATCGTTATACAGCCGGCATGTTCACAATAAGGTGCAACGCACATCAACTTAGATTCAAACACGCTGACCAGGCCTGGCTAGCCATCAACTTAGATTAAATTAACGCTTTGACTGACGTCACTAAACTGTAGTTTATTTGACTAGACTGAAGATACGCGTACAATCAACTGAAATATTGTATTGAGCATCTGTGTATCATCTACGAATACACAGACGTTATGTCCACCCGTAGTCTTGTATCGCCAACGTAAACGTGGCCTTTGTTCGCCCGAAATCCATACCGATTTGTCCCTACAACACAGGTGTTGTAGCCGCAGGGAAAGTGTTAATAGACTTGGCACTTTGAGAAATTTGTGGTGCAGTCTCAAACATGGATGTTTCTTCATGACTTTTCCTTAACCTTTAAAGAAACTGATAATTCATTCTTAATGCTTCGAAAAACATATTTTTTAAACGTCGCAGTAACCGCACTTCCCATTAAAAAGAGTTTCTTCTTCAATTTTTTTTATTTGATATACAATAATAATAAAATAGAATAACAGCAAATGAGCACGCAAACCACTGTATGTTAAGTAGTCGAAACCGATAGACATCCACATACAACCACTAACATGACCAAAATCATATCTGAGCTCGAACTTAGATAAGTTGCTACTCCTGAGGACTAAGATGGTCGCCTCACTTCAAAATGTAGTCAGCTACCGCAGCTCTCCAATCGGAACACAAGTAATGCTTTACGACGGATTATGAGGGGGCGGTGGTACCTCCCCGGTCGAACTCCCCGGTTTAAATGCTGCTGACTGTCATAAAATTATAAGGGACAATATTGAATAAATGTATTTATTTTAATGTATTTTATTTTAAAAAATGGTTCTCAGTACGTGATATACCTTAACGTGCAATCTACGTACCGTATTCGGGTCACAGTGTACAGAAGGTGTAAATTGCTATGCGCAATAAAACTAGTAAATTGGTCTACTGGAAACTTGTTCGATTAACTGTGCTAGGTGATTGTAGGTAATTTGCTTGTAGGAAAAATACTTGAATCTAAACAGCAAAATTTCTGCGTATGATTAGCTAACCCCTTGTCTTTATTGATCGACTAGCTGCGCCCACGACTTCGTCGGTGATGATTGAATTAAATTAACATAACTTTTTTATTTGTTAACCGATTTTAATGAAAAGGACACTAAATGTTAAGGGAAGCTCAACAAAATAGAATCCTGAAAACTGCATTCAAATCGGATAAGCCGTTTCTGAGATTAGCGTGCACAAACTTACAGACAAACAGACAAAATGAAAAAAAAAACATTGTTTTGGGTTCTCTTGCATGTATAAAGGCACCCCATTATAATTTTTTAAATCCATCTATACATATAATAAAATTGTAACGATCAGTTACAATTTTATTATATGTATAGATGGATTTTCTACCTTACTGCTAACCAAAGATCTTTCACGGCCACCCATCAGAGTTGTGATCATATTGAAGTTGCTGTTTTCATAACACCCGCAATCAAGCAATATGTATAAAGTGTTGCCCGAAGCATGGTTTTGCAAATTAAAATTTCTCACCAACGGTCACCCATCCAATTCTCGACCACGCCTGACGTTGCTTCTTTTTTTGTTTTACGATTTACATAACGACGCTTCCTCCATTATTATTTAGATAAATAAACACTATTATAATAAAGTACAACGACAATGTAAACGAGCGAGCTATCGCGACCTCTGGTATCTGGTACGGATCCAAATGCATTATGTACATTGGAGTGTTTACCGCGTTCTGAATATTTTTCTGCAAAGTTTCGTACGTTATTTCTCTCTTTTTTTGCTGGCAGTTTCGGTAGTTATTTATAAAGAGAGTCGTGTTTAATCTGTATTTAGCCGTCGAGTTTTTCAAAATATATACCTATATATCTTGAAAAACTCAACAGCTATGCTACCACGTAATTGGTCAGCATTACAAACAAATTCCTACTTATAATACAAATAAAGAGCCGCGTGTACATACATGCCATGTATTTCCAAAAAGAAATGTTACGAGGATTGTAAAGAAAAAAATATTTATTTTTGTTTTAAATTTTGGTCTTTTTGTTTATTTGTGCGTTTGGAATCGTATCAAAATGAAACTATGGAAATTAATTTCTATAAATTGAACATACATATACAGAGCCGGTCCATCTTTGGGTAGTATTCAGTCTTTATTTCGTTAAACTAACTATTTAGTTAAACTATAGATACCGGGGAGGTACCACCGCGACCCTCATAGTTCATGAGGGTCACACATACAGCGTGGCGACCATCTTAGTCATTATCGAGAATCACAATGATATACGACTTTAGAAAAGATTTGAGCTCTGCTTGACATAGGATATGGATCCTGTTACGATAGGACTTAGCAGCAGGATGTCAAATAGGACTTTAGTCCTTTTTGGTTGTACGCAGATGTTCATGGGCTACAGCCTTAACATCAGGTGGCCCGTACGCTCCAATGAGCGTACGGGCCACCAGTACCACGAGTAGTCAATACTACTCATTTAATGAAACTCGATTCGATTATTTCTGTTCAGCCCATTGGTCGACTGGTAGAGAATTTCTTAGCATTAAGTCCGTTTTTGTACCACATTTTTGTATTTGTTATGATTAAGATTATATTTGTAGATGAATGAATGAACGAATGGATGTATATTTGAAGTAATGAATGACAGTATGAGTGAATGAATTCGTTCCTTTCTTTATTCGTTAAATCACTCAGAATTAATGAATAAAGAATAATGAATGAATGGCAGAAAGAAAGAACAGACGAACGAATGAAGAAATAAATATATAAAAGAGCTATATATCCTGAAATGAATTGAATATTTATTTGCGCAAATGGTAGTTACAAAGGATGTTTAGTCTTAGAAATATCTGCTCACAATTTACCATTATGATGACATGCAAATGTTTAATAACAATTGTTTATGTTAATTTATTAATAACATCAATAAATAGCCATTTAAAAAATCTTAATTAGTCAGTATTTTAATTATAATATTATTTTTATGTCATTCAGTCATGCATTTCAAAATTACATTACATATATTAATATTATTAGTATGCATATATTGTCAAGTTATTATTATTTTTATGTAAAGAACAATTTTATGTAATAGTAACAATACCTAACTAATTGTCGTTTAAATTTTGGTAGTGGTAAATTTTTGTAATCTTTCGGAAGGTTGTTGTAAATTTTTCCTGTTCCTATGAATGTTGTCTAATGCGGTTTTCGGTTTGCCGTCATATAAAATCGTAGCCTTAAAGCAATAACCATTCAACTTGGCGTAGTCTATAAATAAAAATGCTCTAGTGGATTCACTCAAATGGGCCAAGTAAACAAGTTAGAGGGCGGTAGTGTTCTACAAAAACAGTTGCCTACTTTCGCCTATCTCCTATATTATCTTGTTCGAGGCAATGGTCCCTAATGTGGGACATTAGGCGAACTAATGTAAATGTGTTTGTTCACCATTTATTGTACCGACTGGTCGTTTAATACGGCCGCTTTTACTACTTAAGTTGGAGCCTCGAAGCGTTTGGAATTGGACGTAAATATGTTTTTTTTTATATTACAAGAGAAGCGAAGGAACGATTCTAATCATCCAGACGTAAATATTATATTTTTTTAAGTTAGAAGAGAAGCAAACGAACTATTCTAATCAATAAGACGTATTATTATGTTTTTTTTATGTTGGAAGAAAAGCAAAAGAACTATTTTAATCAACCAGACATAAATATTATGTTTTTCCTATGTCAGAAGAGAAGCAAACAAGCTGTTCTAATCAACCAGGCTGACTACGGCAACAATTGGCCCATTATTACTAGAATACTGCACATATTATAAAAATATATTTTATAAATAATAAAGGTATATAAATCATAGTTATTTCATGTCAACAGAAAATTTTAACTGAGGTATATCAGATAGTAAAATATAAATACAAATAGTTTGATCGGGGAAGTACCACCGCCCTCATAATCCGTTCTAAAACTTTTGTGTTTGGATAAAAACGCGATTGTCTGGTTCACACAGAAGCGAGACGCTAATTTTAATTCTCAGGTGGTGCAACGCGTCTGCGTATGGGCTAAGATAAGGTATGTTTGAAAATGCATATAGATATCCAGCTGCATTGGCTACTTAACGTCAGTTTATCCTACAGTTTCCTTAGCTAAACTTTTCACAAAAATAATAAATAACATAAGTTTCATAAAAAATACATTCAACAATTTCATTTTTCTAAACTTCGACTAGAGGTAATTTTTTCCTAAGCCATCTTAACCATCTTGTATTCTAAGCTCGATTTATAATTAGATAAGCGACAAGACGGATCTAGTCACCGCTCACTGCGAAACGTTGTTTAGCTCAGCGATGGTTAAGTTTAAAAATGTACAGTTTGTGTGCGGAAAAATCTTTTGTTTTATGAGCTCAAAACATTGCTCCACTAAACGTTGACTTCGCTCTCTGACAGCGCTTGTTTATTCCCGGCTTGAATAGTGTGAAAAAATTTCATCAAGCCAGACCTGTGTTGGGATTCCCAACATAAATTTAATACATTTCACTATGTACCGAGTAGACACGGCAAATAATTTTTGATTCCTCATTGCAGGTATTTCGAACCGGTTGCATGGCTCGTGGTCACGGCGTAACCGAATCGAATCGATGTTTCGCCATGACCACAAAAATCGAAAATCGTTATTCGTGAGCCCCCAGTACATAGTAAAATTTATAAATTGCCCCGATAATGTTAACTAAAATCATATAAATTTAATAGTGGTTGACATATATTTTTAATTATTTGTCATATCTCTGTTGTACTTTTTATGTACATAATCACAAAAAATCATGAAATAGTCATAAGAAAATTAAAATATATACAAAATCAAATCACGCGATTAACTTCATTTTATATGAGAAAAACATCCAGGTATAATAAATACAGTCCATTCAGTTACCCAGGTATATAGTATATAGAGATATTCAGTTCACAATCCCTTTTTTTACCTAAAAACGGTTCAGTAGAAAAACTTTTAAAAAGTAGTGGCTGAAAAATCGATCGTAATTCTAATAATACTTATATAATATTGTTATATTTATATAATCGGCAATCATAATATATGAAGCACAAGAGTTTGTTTTGTTTGTCAACCTGAGTTAAAAGGCGATCAGAGCCGACGTAGAGATTTGACATTGCCTCCTTTACATTCCTTAAGTGTATATAAATACCTAATAATGAAATAAATTATTTGAATTTGTATTTTCAAAATTTCGCTTTTGTAACGCCTAACGGGACCTTAAATACACAAACTTGATCCGGTTTCATATTCTTTAGGCGCAACGTGGCTTTTAAACATGTTTCGTGTTTCACGAGCAATTGAAAAGTTTTGAGTTATTATCGTATATTCCACCAGACTACAGAGTTGTTTTTTTTTATTGCGAAAGAGTAAGAAACGGGCATGCAGGCCACCTGATGTTAAGTGGTCACTGCAGCCCGTGGACAA
>DWON01010574.1:0-10695 GCA_018251015.1 Phocides pigmalion okeechobee
TATTTCATTGTAAAATTATTAATTTGTTAGTAATAAAAATTCTTAGGTCGTAAAACAATTATTGTTTTTTTAAGTATTTTTTTGACATTTATCTAAGACTATAATAATACCAAATATACAGGTACAGTATATATAAAATATTAGATACCTAAATAAATCAGCAGATTTCCCTTTAAAGGAACACAATTTCGTCATTAACATCAGGACACTTGTTCATTACAAGATAAAAACAAGACCACAAACACAACAAAGTATTTTAACGTCGGTTACTTTAACATATCTCATGGTAATTTTTATATTCGTTTAATATTACTATCTATATATTAATTTCTATATTAATTTTAATATCGCAAAGATAAAAATATATAGATATATTTATCTAAAACGTAGATGCGAAATTTCACACCACATCATTATTCGCGCTGTGAAAACGCTGAAGCGGTCGCCCCTAGCCCCCGGCAGCGGAAGACGCCTCGACGCAGTTCAACCGCGCCGGAACACCGCGACGCCAATGGTGCGAAATAAAAACGATGCTAACGAGACCGCTCATTAGATTTGCTCTAATTCTTTATCGAGTTTCACCAATCTATATAAACGACATGTGAATACTTAGACAGATTATATAATTATAATTGGACCAGGGAAGTACCATCCTCAAAATCAGTCCATCCATCCATCATCCTTTACTCGTCTACTACTGGACATAGGCCTCCCCCAGGTGCCGCCGCTCTGACCGGTTATGGGCCCTCTGCATCCAGCGGTTACCCGATATCCTCATCAGGTAAAGCAACTCTTGTGTTTCGGTTGACAAGGTGCGGTATCCTTAGCAAGATCATCTTAGTATACAGTAAACAACCTATAACACCCACCCATACATAGAATTTCAAGTTTGCTTGTCCATTGGGTAAATAAACCTAACCATAGTTGCCCTTCGTAAAGGTTTGCTAAAATAATATTGGAGTCACCAACTTACATCAGTAAAGTGTATAATGTAACACTCACATTGGCGATCTTTGGACAATTAACTGACTCAGTTTGCCTGAGACTAATGATTTCAGTATCAGAAATCACCTAAAAAACTGCAACTGATCTGACAAAAGATCTACCTTACGCTATAAATTTGAATTGATGCTACGTTTCTGATGGAGCCCGATGGAGCCATATGTGCCCTATTACCATTTATTATCAAATACGACTGAGATGATATCAAGAAATGTCACTATTAGACCAAACAAAACGAGCATAATAACTTTGCCGACGTTTGCCTCATGCATCAGCCTACATTTTCCATTCTACTTCGTCGTCGATTCATTTTCTATATCTGAAAAAATAGAAATTCTCTCTACTCATCTTCGTAAATCTCCCAAATACCAACAAATGTGTAAGTACCAATCAATTCTGGTACCCTTTATACCTATTTTCCTTCTTATGTAGTGTGTAATGACGTGTTATTAAGAATAAGCTCGTTCGCATTCACATGCCAATAAAACATCAAGTTTATCGCTAAGCCATCGAAACCAACACCCTCACTCGAATACGGGTTAATAAGAAACACCTCAATGAAATGTGAAAATAATGTGTGATATTATCTATACCGGCAAACTTTGAAGATATTATTCTAAGTCGTGCGTTTCATTAACCGCCAATCCTGTTAATGATCGTCGAACTTTTTCGCTTAAATAAACATTAAGAAGAGAATGGACGGCGCGGCCGACGAACCTTTTACCGGAATTACGCCGTGGCTAAGTGCTCGCTTTTAGGGGCCTACAACGGAATGACGTTGCATACACTTAAACGTTATTGATATTTAGGCTCATGTCGATTCATTGACGTAACGCGAAATAAGCTTCAAATAAAATAACGACATGATTCAAATAAAAAGAGTAAATAAAACTGGACCGCAGTCAATTATCTGTTAAACGTATCAATTGTCATTATGAATAACTTTTTATAATATAAGTTGTACATTTTGGTAACCGCCATTTAAAATGCTTTATTTCAATACCTCATATTATATTTTACGAAGAAAATAAATTTCGAGTGCCACAATATGGCAATCAAAAAGTGTCATTTTTATTTTTGATTTTTAACGAATTCAGTGGCACTCGCTTTATCGGAAAGAGTCTAATGACGCATTAATTGTCGAAATTGAACCTTCCCCTTAGGAAATGGTATGAAAAAGAAAAAACATAAAGTCAAATAAATAATAACACAATTCTCTTAGGTCTCGCAGGATCCAGATACAATGTCCCTTCTAACGTCTCTGCTTCACTTTGTACCGGATTCCAAGTACTATTTAAAAGTTTACAAAAACAAATACTATTTGTACCCATGCACATATGCAATACAGCCGTACATAGAAGAGATTAAAACTTTTCCCAGCTGAGAGTGTAGTAGCTTGGTTAAAGTAAAATTTTCTCTGGGCAAAAGTTAATATAAGCGAAATTTGTCCTGTGGCGGGCGGTTTACGGAGCGTTCCATGCAAGTTGAAACTTCAGTGCCAACTAACTGGTATTCCAATGCAGGCACCTGACCTGTATTCGCCTTTCCTCGATCCAATGTAGGCTTGTTTTAATCGAGATAATTTTAAAGCGATAATCCCAGCGCGCATATCGAACTCAGATCAACACATTTTTTCACATATTTAAATGAGATCTAATTAATGTTTTAAGTGAAATTAATTATCCTTTGCAGTTTAATCTGTTTTTATCTCCGCACTTAAAGTATGGAGGTAAAAATTCTGAATTTTAATTAAAGTTTCTTCGCAAGGCGTTTTTTCTTCGCTTATCAGATGTGCGTTCCGACAAGCATCAGGTGTAATTGCATTGACCCACACTTAATGTACCGCCAAACGAACGCCTATCTCATTTACTGGCAATCGAATGCCATTATGCAAATAATAAATCATATGTACCTCAAATATTTCACAGTAAAACAGTATCCACAATAAATTAATTGATCAATACAAATTGTTAAATCGGCGTGCTACAATGATCATCTTAATGATCTACCGCTGCCAGGCTCATTTCGTATCTGTATCCTCGTCTATACATATGTATTTACATTAAGATACACACAATACAGGAAGACCAATTTTATATTGATCCCTGATGGCTACATCATCATATGAGTCTTTTTAACATTACAGTGTGAAATTGGCCAAAGATATTTGAAGTTTTTTTTTTTTATAAATCGACTACGAGACAGTCCACTGATGGAAAGCAGTATAGACGTTTACAACACTAGTGGAATCGCCGACGCTTTGACAGATTCACGTATGAAGAATGATATGCATCAAAGACTCCGTAGAGTTCTTAAAATACATTGTACAACCTCAGCCAAGACCTATACGGACCAACGAGGAAAGTTAACATCATACCCTAGAGTAAATTCAATTTAAAATTTTGGTTGTCGGCTTACTTACATATAAAACGATATTCTTCTTCCTTAGGAGTTGCAACGCAACTGTTACATATAAACTGTACATGGGACTCTACCACTTATCATCATGTACAGAGTGTACACGACGTTTACTATTTTCATATCATGAAAAGCTCTTTTGATCCACAGCAGCCCACGGTCGGTTTTTCGTACTCTCTACCTTTATAAAGAGCTTCTTCGCTGAGTAACCTATATACTAACTTTTAGAACACTCACACTGTTTAAAAAGCCCTGTAGGTAACGTAGTCTAGTTTAATATTCAGTGCGAAGCTTACTCTGGTAGTTCTCGCGTAAACAGCAAAAGCTGTGCTTTGCAAATGAGGTCGGAGATAGCTCGGCTCGGAAGTTAGTGCGAGCATAAATTAAAACAAGCGTTTCTATAAAAAGTTGATAAATGGCCTTGCACAAGCGGCCGGACAAAAAAGGGAACTGCCGTCAGCCGAAGCGTTAACGTGTTTCATTTTGCACTCACCGACATCTGGCCGTTTCAGTAAAGAGCAAACTATAGACCTAACGATCTGAACCTAGATATAAGTAATATGTATTGGAACTTTCGCCCACTATAGGCATAAGTGTTGGCATTTGACAAGTTTCAAGGAGCAGTTTTAGTTTCAGTACATGGGGTTAATGAGCTAATCCATCAAAAGCGTCAACTTTGTATTAAAATGTCAAATTTAATAACAAAATTAATTACAACTAAATTTAAAGATCATGCAGATATCATTCTAATAGCAGTCTGTATGTACGATATTTTTAATTTCGTTAAAAAAACTTTAACAGCAATTCAATTGTTCTGATTTTGGATAAGGCCAAGGCACTTATACAAGGCATTTCAAGTTTTTGGATGACTGTTCTTAGATTACAGATGTCAGAAAACGGCAATCACCACTAACCATCAGATAGACAGTATTTTCGCTTGCTACTGGTATTTTAAATAAAAAATACATTCTATTTCTGTAAATAATATACAAAAAAATATCTTTTATGTCAAACCTTATTCAAATATACCAGCGAATTCTTACACAAAAAAATCAATAATTTTAATTAAAATTTAATCAAATACTTCGAAATATAATTGCGTATGTAAATACAGCTTGGTTGTAAACAATTCACGCTGGCTGGCTTTCCAGAAACCACAACACGCAAACGTGGACAACTCTCACACCATATGCAAAGTTTACTACGTTTGCTGCAATTTCCAAGTATCACATACGTGAAAAATCTATACTTATAATAAAACTGTAGTTGATAGCTGTACATGGCATATATAAATGAAAAATTATAATAGGGTATCTTTATATACACAAGAAAATCCAAAACAATTTATTTTCGGTTTGTCTGTATGTCTCTATGTTTGTGACCGCTAATCTCAGAAACGGCTTATCCGATTTGAATGCAGCTTTTAGGATTATATTGTGATGGGCTTCACTTAACATTTAGTGTTTTTTCATTGAAATAGGTTAACAAACAAAGAAGTTATGTCAATTTAATTCAATCATCACCGACGAAGTCGTGGGCACAACAAGTTGTAAATAAAACTCTCCAACGAAGCTAGCAACGATCAATGTTAATGGAAAATAACCAATTTAGACCTATAGTACATTTTCAACAGGTATTCAAATTTTCATTTTTTGCCTGTTTGCTAACTTTACTTTATAGAAAAACAGTTTTATTTAGTGTACATGTAGTAGGACTCTTCGGGGCCCGCATAGAGAGGCGATTTTATAAGATAAGAAGGTGCATAGTACGCATCTTCTTATCTTCAAAAAAAAACTTTATTGACGTTCTATCTCATGACATTGTTACAAAGAACAAATTTTTAGATGTTAGCTCAATATTTATTGCTCATGTGTACTTAGTTTTTATAATCATACGTTCTACGGACGATGTCGTAACACTGAGTAACGATCGCTATAAATTTCTTTCTTTAAATATTAAAAATGTGGAATATCAGGCGACTTCTATTTCAATATGCATTCTTGAATTTTATTTCCATTTAAATACAACATTTATTCGAAGAGACATGAGTACAATATGTTTTCGGAATGTAATATAGGTCAGGGCAACGTTTATAAAATCGCAACAGTATACTATTAGAAACGGCGAAGTCCACAGTCGGAATGTTAAGCTCTCTGAAATGCGCAATAAAGCGACATGTGCACCGCCCGCCGCACCAAAACGTCTGCAGACAGACGGCCCCGGCTTGCTCCACGAAATTCGCATATTAAATCCTATATTTCAAACCGACCGAACACTTAATGCTCACTTCGTTTAATCCCTTGGGACGGTTCCACAAGAAAGGATAAAATGTTTTCATAAAGGATTAGATAAACGTTAATTTCCCGTACGAGCGGCCCCACTAACTATCCGTATACCGAAAGTTAAGTAATCCACAAACGCTCCCTTTAATTGGTTTACCACAGACCTCTATTAACGAAATAAGATGGGAAATCAGAGTATTAGCATAACAGTGAGTTCAATTAGGGTTCACAAAGAGGATTACAACTTTAACAATGAACGGAAAGTTAAAGCGGAGGCCCAATGAACTAGCGTGGAACAATCAAAATTTTAATAAGTACGATTATCAAGTTAAAATTAAATTCTTATCCAGCCTTGATAAATTTGAATTTATTTGACATTATACTACACAGGATAACAACAAATAAAACTATGAAAGTAATCGTAACTTCTCGAACGTAGAACTGTCAACATGGAAAATTTAATTGGATACCTGAAATAAGTTATTCACCAGAACTATTCAATGCTATATGCGTGTAACAAAATTAAAACCAACGAGTTACAATATATTAAATAGTTTGACAGCTGATCGTGCAAACACGCCTCCGTAACAACTATTATAAGCAATAAAACTAACGCCGTGTTCCACGGATATTATATTAGATACCTAGGCTGGTATCGCCTGAAGGACTTTGCTCCGGATTTGTGTAACTTGCAAGTCCTGTTATCGCTAAGTGCTAATAAGATAATAATAAAATTGTCAGTCAACGAATAAGATCACAGGCTTAGAACTTGTTAAGCGTGACACTGATAAAATAATGAGCGAGCGAGAACCATTCATTTTACATATTAATTAAATTTTCTGAACTTTGTCATTCTTCTCCTTATACTATTATAAACATATTTTGTGTTTTTTAATTCAGACATATGTATATAGTTACATTTATAATTCATAAAATATAGTTCAATAACTTAAAATCTTAATTAATACGTGCAATGTAGTGATCACTTGATCACTTGACTTCAAGACGAAGAATTTATACCAGTTTATTAGATACTTTAGAAATATAAAAAAAATAGTATCGATGCAACTCTATTCACTAATTGCAGCTAGCTTAGTTTTTGAGGTGATGCACTATCGCATCTAGACACTTGTCAATTAGAAGCACAAAGTACCGCCTCGGAGCTGCATCGCACCACATAAATCTGTTCCCGGTCGTTTACAACGGACAACCGTACTACGACCGATCGCGATGGACTACTTACTTCCAAGACCATTTTCCTCACTAACAACTGTCTCTACAAGTAATACAAAGATTGCTGCGAACAATACCGATAAATTACTCAAGCTCAGGAGGAACTGTATACACAAGATAACGATCACTAATTTACGTCGAACAAAACAGTTGGCGATTTGCCACCGTGTTGTGTACAGATCGGGCTGTTTAAGGCTCGATGAACGCAAATTGTGCTGGTGTTAACACCGCGACCATTTGAGCCGTAAGCTTCGTGACGTCACATGCCATAGTGAAAGCTACGAAACGCGAACAATGCGTGTCGCTTGCGCAACGCAAGCAGGGAACAATGGCGGGTTAATAGAGCCATTCGTCGGCTCATCGCTTATTCATCCACGCCCCCAACGCCTCCGCAACCAACGCCACCGTCGCGATTGATGTCCTCGTAACTCTTGGAGACACAAGGTAGGTATTATTGCCAAACTAGAACACCCCATTCGCCGAGCCTAAGCTCATTTAGTTGTTTTCATGCAATACGCTATCATGAAGTTAATCACAAACCCCATGGACAGAAAGACCTACTACTGTATGTCTTCGGTATAGCAATACAGCAGGAATATTCTTCTGCTGTAATGCATATAAGTGGTCGTCGTGGCACTGCATGCGATAGCACTACCATCCTTAAAATTATATAGTAAAACATACCACCACACCATTTAAAAGTACTAGCTAAGAAAAGAAGTAAGTTAATTCTCTTATCGTAAGTACATCTTTACTTCGTATAGATTCCATTCCATTTATGGATATTCTGGAGCATATTTCGTTTCCCTTTATCTTATACGAAACTGCAAGTCACAAGTACAAATTCCGCAGGAAGTCCAGACTATTACTAAGATAGATACTAGGCTTAGATAGTGATCGGTAAGCGCTAAGCGGTCCGCCAAGCCCGGACGGTATTCCAACGGCAGCGGCTTGGATATTTTATTCATAGAGCGCGTGATAAATGAGCAAAGGCTCAGCTGTATCACATTCATTATTGCCCCGCGCCACGCATGGTGTTATCAAAAACTTGTTGCCGCCGCGAGTTCGCCATAAAACTATCGTTTGGTCCCGGACGCCACCTCGGGACTGGCTTCAGTTGCCATTTGTCGTTAGTAAATGGCAACGAAACCTGATAATTCATGTTAATCGCGGCTTTGTTACATGCGTATGATTTATGATAGTATAAAGAAGTGGCCGTATGCGAATCATGGTCGTATGATATTACTTAAGTAATTCAAAGGGTTTATTGAAACTTCGAACATAATATACGTGGAACATCAAAATTAAAAGCTCGTTTAATGAAAAGTGCAAAATAAAATATTTTTTTTTATAATATTGCATAACTTTTACATGTTTTTTTTGTTTAATTTATAGAACGAACAATACTAATAGATTTTTGTTACAAAAGTAGATACCGTACATTATTATTATTATAATTAGCTTTAAGAATCGCACAGATTTGCTTGTCAAAGGAATGAAACCTGAATTCTCGACATGCCGGACCAACTTGGACCAGAGTGTCAAATGTGAATTTACGAAGTTATACAAATAAATAAAACCGCTTATTTCACTTTATGAGATAAAAAAGAATAAAAACTGTTTTTTTTAAATGAACGATTTAAACAAAACCCCTTTCGGGCCCGAAAAATCGTACCTCATTATATTTTAATCAAAATCCACTATTTATTAAATAATTTACGCATACTACATGTTTAGAATGCACCAGCCCTGAACAGAAAGTACGAAGTTGGGATCCCATTTAAGCGCCACGGTTTATTTGAAGTCATGTGCATATCAAAAATTGTTAATTATTAATAGTTGCAATAAAATAAAACAAAAACTAGCGATCATATAATAGATGTTCCTATACTTATGGTATCAAGTGTTATTCCAACACAAAATACATTATCTCCGTAAATATAATAATAATCCCGTGACAAGTCACGATAGCAACAGTTTCATGGAACGGTTAACAATCGTTCAATTTGTAGGGCTAGTGGCCGCGAGCACCCACAATGGCCGTGCACGCGACGTCTTAGCCCTACTCGACATTCTCGTACGTAGGATAACACACAACAATCAAGATGTCATTTTTCAACTACCCACGCCGAGAACACCGGTACCAGCGAACAGTGAGAAATATGGCCGACAACGCACGTAGCGTCACACAAAAGAGGCGTCTGGCGGTTGTCGCGATACATATCTACTGTGAATAACAAGAAACAGATTCACTTCATCCCTGCATGCTTTATTCGTATATTGATCCGAGATATCTCGTTGTAGGAACAACGAACAACTTTAAAAATATATCCACTACGCGGCGACGGTTAAAAACGAAACAACTCTTTATGTTATAACGAAATGTCTGAGAAAGAGGCTATTTGGAAGTCTCAATAATCAAATGTAATGAAGATAACGAGTTTGCCTAAATTGACAGCGGTACATGTAGCGTATAGTAGCTAAACACAAGGTGGAGTTTACATATATCCAAGATATCGTTCGCAACGCTCATTATGACAATTCACAGAAGTCAGTGGATAATTTATCGTCGGTGGAAGATGGAAACTTGCGGCGAGAAATGATAGTAATTATTGACACGAACCACCGCTTCGAGCAAAAATCCGCCATCCGTTCAAAAGATCACGACCGGCCACTAACTCGAAAATTCCACATTCATAACGGGGCGAGCCCTTGGGGCATGGCAGCAGCCACCAACCCGTTCGGGAATCGCAATGGGTATTCGACGCGAAATTATATGGATAATGTACCCAATAAAGTATCACATAAATAACGGTAAATTCACAGCGCTCACATAAAAATAACTCCTACTTTCAATCACAAAACTAGTCGCTTATATTTAAAATTATAAGAATATCAGATGACTTTCATGTTCATATTGAAAAAGAAATTCAATTTATTCTTTATTCTACTTAAAACCAAATAATCTTCGACAAATAACGAGATATTGTGAACTTAATTATTATTTATGGTCAAGTTAAGTAGTATGTAATAGCAGGCTACTTAGCGGGCATGGAAACGCATAAATATTTGATTTACCGGTAATCGGATCCTATTTTTATAAACCATCATTATACTCAAAACATCACTGAATTCTTACGCAACAATAATATGATTGGAAGACGCGTTAAAATCAATCAGAATCGATAAAGTGTATACAATTTTAGGTAGAAAAACGGTTAAAGTAGAAACAAATGGAAGAGCACAAATGGGGAAACTGGCCGATCCTTATAAAGGCAGCTATTTCTATTCGGTACCATCTTTTGTGTGACACAATGGCACATCGATCGCGAATGTTTGCACGGAAACGTTTGGAAAACACTAACGAGTGGCGAGCGCTACTAATTGAAGTTATAGCCGGCGGTCCGTCGACGCTGCAATGTTTGTGATTAGTGACGGTAAACTAATGGCATGTTTTGACACCAACACTTTGCTACTCCATCGATCAAGCGATGTCGTCGCTGATCAGTTGGTGATTTATGCCTTTAATTTAATGTTGCTTACCCCATTTTGCTAAAATGTCAGAGCGTTATAAATGAATGTAGCAGTGCGCGTAAAACAAATTTACTTTTGTAAATTTTGTAAAGTTATATATAAAGGTCATAAAGATTTATAACCATACCAAAGTATTACTATATATTGCATTTTTTTTTTATTTTGATAGAGTAAGAAACGGGCATGCAGGCCACCTGATGTTAAGTGGTCACTGCAGCCCATGGAC